>ML778837.1:422405-449309 GCA_009831015.1 Picea engelmannii
CTCTTCCTTGCGGCGCTTTTGAGCCTTATGGGCCTCCCAAGCCGAGCCACGACGAGGTAAGCCTCGCTTCCTGGCCATGGAGCAGGGTGAGATCAAAAGAAGGCCAATTAACTCGAGGCAATGAGTAAGCGTTTGCAGGAAAGTTCGGATGAGCAAGCTCTGTCGCGAGGCGGTCAAAGGGAGGTGCACCAGAAATGCTGGACCGCGCCCGGACCACCAGAATATAGGCGAGCTGCAAATTCGCACCAGAGCGTCACCAGATATGCCAGACACAAAGAGAATTGGGCTGCACCCGCACAACAATGCAGAGCTCTGAACCGAGGCAGACCCAATTAGCAAACTAAAATCCAAATGAGCGAGAGCCGAGCCCATCCTTTCCCCCTTAACTCTGGCCGTCCCGGAAGCGCTGCAGGCGTTAATGCTCGCTCGCGGGAATGGTCTATCCGTCCTTCCCCTGCTGCTGTATCCGTCCGCCATGGTAAATACAAGCGCGTGGGTGGTGGTGAATAACATTTAAACCGAGGCCGAGTGGAGTCCACCTGTGACCCCTGGGCGACGTGTCACCCCATCCGGGGATACAAATTTAATTTTAAATTCATTAAGTGTTAAAAAAATAAAAAAGAAAATCAAACTTATGCAATCCAATATTAATATTTATTGTGAAATGAACTTAAATTCTTTTTCACACACACATATCAATTTTGGTCTATGTAGACGTTAACCACCATCATCAAATAAATATAAACATGTTTAATATATATATATATATATATATATATATATATATATATATATATATATATATAGATTGTAAATTTCAAAATTATATATTTTTTATTAAAAGTTATATTTGTATGGTTGGAGTCATTACCTAAAAGATTAGCTTGTTTAGTTGTAGTCCTAGCATTAAAGTATCCTAGCAGGATGATATTACCTTCATTTTTCAAACTATAAATATCTTGTTCTAAATTATTATAGGGACAATTGTTATCTAGATTTTTTTTCTTATAAAAAGTAGAATTAATATCTAACATCCTGCTCTTGCGCACACCTGATTGGAATTATTCCTTGAGGACACTTACGTGCAAGTGATTTGACTCCTTATATGATTGACTATTTTGCTTACGGATTATGATGACGTTGTGGATATGATGATATTTTATTTGACTATATTGTATCGACGGGTGTTATTGACTTGTTTTTCCTAAGTGTGCAGGACTATGGACAGACTTAGGATGTCGATGTCACCGATGGGCCTCCTTGGACTCCAGATCGAGTCACGGAGTGGACGGTTTATGGTTTGCATATTTTGTTATTGCATAGGAGACATATGACTGGTATATTATGATGTTTATGGATCACTGACATGTAATTTATTGATGGATGAAGGCTGACGATAGATTATTAATCAGACTCACATTTGGAGTAAAAGTGTCATGCACGGAAACTAGATATATTGAGGGAGAGGTGTGGCAGCAACCCTACCACAACCTACTAGAACTCTCATCGTGGCTCGAACTGTAGCTTAACGATTACCTAGTTTGAGAGATCCATGATGTTGTGAGGGAAGACTGTGACAATCACTGATGAAGATTTTAAGGGGCACACAATAAGGAAGGCGGATTATTCGTTAGAGGCCCTTAGTCTCCCACAAGGTCACCTGGTGGAGTATTGACTCCAAGGGTTTCACGTCTACCAAAATCAGTCAAAAGGCGAGTGCAACCATTGGATCACATAGTGCGTCTTGAAGGGCACGTCGCATAGATGGAACTTGAATGAAGGTGAGTGGCACCATTGGAGCATGTAGTGTGTCTTGAAGGGAACATCGTGGTTTTAACATTGGTGAGTCAATGAACCTAGGTACATAGAAAACAATATCTCATTTGACCTGGGTAGCCTTAAAATAAATGTTGCATGATTAAAGTTTAAAATTTTATAAATTTACCTTTAAAAACAATTTTGTTGAGCCTTGTTGAATTTAAATCCTAGCTCTATGTTGGACTTGAGAACCAAATATTAATTAAGAAAGTAAAAAAAGAGGGATGAAGATAATGGGGTAAAAAATTTTCATTTAAAAATGAATGGAGGATTAAATTATTTAAAAGATAAATTGTTCGATAAATGAAAAACTTGTTAATTTAGAGCTTAGACCAAAAAGGGGAAACTTAATTACAAAAGGAATGTGGAACATAGAAGGGAATCTAGTCTAGAGAAATTTCTAATTTTGAACTCAACTAAGCTTTAAGATAGGCATCAGTCATTAAGGGAATGTAAGGGAATAAAGGGAAAACGAGGAACATTTTTAGGAAAGATTTTAGTTGGGTGAGGGAAATTTGGCATTTTAAATTAATTAATTAAATGAATTTCTTGTGAAACTAAGGGATCGGGTGACAAGTGTATGGGGGCAGAATTTTCCTAATTAATTTTTAATAAAAAGAATTTAATATGCGTTGGCAACAAGTCATGAAGAAACCTCTATAAAGGAATGGCAGAGGAGGGGAATGAACCACGAATGGTAGGCACAAGGTTACGTTGTCGATATTTTTCTTCACTGGTTTTTCTTGTGGGAGTTGGGATGCTCAGCTTGATAGGGAGTGGTATCTTGACCTTGCGAGGAAACATGGGAGCCAGATTTTTCTCTGGTTTTTGTGTGTGTGTCCCCTTTGTGGTTCGGGCGGCTCAGGGGGAAGAAGAGTACCCCTAGCGTTGGCTGGGAGGTACCGGTGATGTCTCAATGATTAGTACGTGGAAGCCAGGAGGAACCCCTACTTCTGAAGAACGTCAACAAGCCCTTTCGTCAGTTACGGTACATGTGTAATTTTTGTATTTAGTTAAAATTTCTTAAATGATCATGTTGTTAGTTTCTCAAGTTGTTGATTTAATAGGAATGGATTTAGGCACTAACTGGTCATGAATGCACGCTCCTTGTAATAATGTGGCACCTGCTAAAATTTCTTATATATATCATGTATTGTTGATGTGTGGATAATGAATATGGATGGAATATTTTAACCTTGGTTCAACTAATTTAGCAATGAGGAAAATGTTAATGGTGGGTTTCTTTTTATTTTCTATGGAAGCAGTTAGGGAGAATGACTTAAGGCATGGTGGTATAGAATTAGTATGTGTAAATTTTCATTACAGGTACGCACGAGTGAATATCTCCACGGATAAAGTAGTATGTCCATTATAATTCCTTACTCATGTTCCCACGATACTGCAAGACTGTAGATTCAATGTTGTTTAGGTTAGCTATGCCTTCTCTGTTTTAAAATTACTAGAAGGCGAGTTGGGTAGAGAGGGTTTTCTTCTTAGCTTGGCTTGTTCGAGGACTTAGGCACCGAGCCCTCAATATATTCTAGTTGAGAGTGACCCCCCCCTCGACATTCTTTGTACTATATTTGAACATTGGGAGAATGTATATCCTTTTAAAAAAGAAATCGTGGTGGTTGTCCTTAGCCCGATTCGAGAAGCGATTCACATTTGTTCACAAATCAGAGTATCAACAACTTTGAATCGGGACCTCTATCCTGAAGGGTCAACACTTTTCATCGAGTCCTGACAACATTGAATCTGGGGCTCTACTACCGGCATCGCCAACTGGCCTGGAATCGACCGTTGGATCGACTACTGAAGAGTACCATATTTGAGTGAATAAACACCTCTAATCAAGTGAGTGCATCGATAAAACATAGGATCAACTATTGTCTCTTCATGGCATCCTGTCAATTCCCCATCCCTGTGTAATGGTTGTCGGCTATGCGTGGGATGGAGTTATTTATCTCTCCTAGGCTACTCAACTGGGTCAAATACTCAGGATGGCCTACTTAGAGAGAAGAAGGAAATAAAGGCATTGATAGATAGTATCATTCATGACAAGAGGTCAAAATGGTTTAGTCATGGATCCGCCCTTTTTCTTCAGTATTTCAAAGGGAGGATTCTTGATGGTGTTCTGATCTCCTTCCTCCATCCCTAACCATTTTAACCAGTCTGCATGGAACTCATCTTACGACTCTTTTTATTTTTACTCTAATTTTATGGTTGGGGTTTACATCCCTTAATTGAAGCATGGTTGCCCCCTTTAATTACTTCCCTAGTCTCTCATGATGCAAGGCTATCATTGGGAATGGGGCTCTATGAATGTGGTAAAGACCCTTGCTCATGATTAAGAGCTTACTGCAATAGAAGGGACTTCCTTGATCCAACAAGGCCTTCTCAGCTCAAAAAGAAAAATCACTAAACCAGATATAGAAATATTCATCCATGTTAACTTAAGATGAAAAACAAAGGTAATGTATTTCCTCATTCCTCTTTTCCATTTCCCTCTTGCTCTTGTTTTCTCTATACTATTTATTGTTTATTATTCATGTTTTGTTCCATTCTTTTTATTTATCCAGGGAGTAGTAAAGAGGATGGAAACTCACAGGTATTGACCATAATCTTTTGACCAATATGATGGTGATTACGGATTTGATCTTCTACCAAATTATTTCCACTGAACAACTGCAAGAAGATCATTTTTTTAAAATTCACCAAAAGATGAGATTAGTCAGAGGAACAACTTAATTCATTAAAAGTATACAACAAGGGATGAGAAGTACAAGAACTAACCCCTTCTGTTCTCTCTTGTTAAAACATTCTCATCAATTACGAGACTAGAAAAACTAAGACCCTCCCACATCATTCAAGGTTTACAAGAGAAGACTCATCTTTTATAATTCTTCATTGATGCTTTCAGATTCAATAGGAAATCCATCTCTAATTAAAGGCATGACTACATTTTCCTTTGTTCCTGTCAAAAGTTTTTCATCTAAAACTAGACTAGAACAAGCTAGAGCCTCTCTCATGATTCAAATTTTACAATATTTTCCTTATGATATAATTTCTTATAGCACAAGTTCTAAACATATTTTGATTACACTAGGTGGTTATGGGTGAAACTGATTGCTTGGCTGGCATTGATGTAGGTTTTCCAAGATCGTAGGCACCCTCCTGAGCCTTGGGCGCAATACACTAACCAATTAGACATGCGATGGGATTTACTCACTATTCTTATCGTATTTAAGTGGGTCATGCAAGTTTAGGAGGTTAGCCAGAGATTGGTTTGAGATGGAAAAGAAAAAAATGTTTTTAAATTTAATTTACCTTTTACGTGAACCTTATTGCGCTGACCCTTTTCCCCTTCATTTTAGAGGACTCTAATGTTCCACCTTG
The DNA here is from genome assembly GCA_009831015.1 of Picea engelmannii. Lineage (NCBI taxonomy): Eukaryota > Viridiplantae > Streptophyta > Pinopsida > Pinales > Pinaceae > Picea > Picea engelmannii. Next base: position 427,620 of record ML778837.1, read on the forward strand.
TTATTATTTTATTTCTTTGTATTTCAGATCCAAGATTAAATGATAGACATCCTAAACCCTTAGAAAATGATCCTAAACTCTAATGTTCCACCTTGTTGATTGATTATTGTTTTTGTAACATCCTGCTCTTGCACGCACTAAGTGAACTTATTCTTTGAGGACACTTGTGTGCAAGTGATCGAGGTCGTTATACTATTGGTTGTTTTGATTATGATTATGAGACATTGTGGATTTGATGTTATGTTATTTTTGTTGTATTTACATTGAGAGGTTCTATTGAATGGGTTCTCCTGAGTGTGCAGGACTCTGGCCATTGAGGATGTCGAAGCATCGATGAAACTCTGTGGACTCCAGATCAAGTCAGGGAGTGGACTGTTAGGGTTTGAATGTTGTTGATGTGACATATGTACATACGATTAGATGTTATGATGTTGATTATTATTGCTGACATGATTCGTTGATGGAAGCATCCTGATGATACATTTCTGACTAGACTCACATTTGGACTAGAGGGGTTACACATGACAACCAGAGACATTAAGGGAGAGGTGTGGAAAAATACATGCCATATCCTACTAACACTCTCGTCGAGGCTCAAACTGTAGGTTAGCGATCACCTAGTTTGAGAGACCTGCGATGTCATGAGGGTATACTGTGACAGTCGCACACGATGATTCTAAGGGGAATGCAATAAGCCATGTTCCTTATTCCTTAGAGGCCCTTAGTCTCCCAAAATATCACCTAGTGTAGTATTGACTCCAGGGGTTTGATGTCTACTAAATTCAGTCAAGAGGCGAGTGGCACCTTTGGAGCACGTAGTGTGTCTTGAAGGGCATGCCACGCAAATAGAATAGAAAGAGGTGAGTGGCACGCTTGGATCACGTATTGAATCTTGAAGTGCACATCGTGAAAATAAAATGGAAAGAGGTGAGTGGAAACCTTGGAGCATGTATTTCATCTTGAAGGGCACATCGTGATTTTAACTGGTAAGTGAATAAACCTAGTGCCTAGAAAAATATGCCTCCTTAGGACCTGGTCAGCCTTAAAATGAATGATGTGATAATTAAAGTTTAATAACTAATTTTTCCCTTACACACTGTTACCAATCCTAGTGAATTGAAAACCTAGGTCTAAGGAGAACCTTAGAACAAAAAAATATTGTTTGGGCATATAATAGGAAGGAGGTAAAGAAAATTCAAGCATTAATAATTAAAGTGGAAATTTTAATAGAGGTTTAATTAATAAAAGGGTTATTTGGTTGTTTTTTCTAAACCTGCTAATTGTGAACTTAGTTATAAAAATTGGAAACCTTAAGAAAAAGGGAAACTTAAAGAAAAGGGAAAAACCTAAGAAAAACAGGAAAGTTAAAAAAAAAGGGAAAACATAAAGAAAAGGGGAATGTCTAACTTAGTAAGGAATATAGCCTACGGAACTTTCTGTTTATTAACTCAGCTAGGAATTAAGTAAGGCATAAGTCATTTAAGAATTGTAAGTGAATAATGGGACACCGAGGAGAGTTTTTAGGAATGACTTTAGATGGGTGAGGGAAATAGACCAATTTAATTAATTAATAAATTGATTTTCTAGTGCAACTAGGGAATTGGGTGACACGTGTACGGGGGAGGTTTTTTCTAATTAAATAAATGATAAAGGAATATAATGAGGGTTTTGGGAAACTAATGACTAATAAACTATATAAAAAAAGGATGGCGGAGGAGGAGAGGATCACATTTGGATTGTGTAACGTTACGGTGCTGAAATTTCATCTTGACTGAACTTTCTCTTATGGGAGTTGGGATATCCATATCGGGTAATGCATGGTAGCTCGACCTTGCGAGGCGAGATAGGTGCTAGAATTCTCTGGTATTGTGTGTGTGACCCCTTTGTGACTCGGGGGGATCAAGGGGGGAGAATACTACCCCTAGCGTTGGATGGGAGGTACCGGTGAGGTCTCATTAGTCGACAATCGGGATCTGGACAGAGAGAACGCATGAGAGAACCTCTTCGCCTTGTCATCGTCAGTAAAGGTACGCCTGTTAAAGTTGTTACTTGTAATAAAATTTAATTTACACTTGTTTACTTTACTGTATTCATATGACGACTTAATTTCCATGAGATTTCCTTGCACATGTATTTATATGGTGATTGTAACAGATTATTTTTTGTAAAATCATAAATTGTAATGGTAATCTCACATAAGAAAAAGAAAACTATTTTTACATACATAACAACATTGGAAGAACTATTGCGTAGGATCGAAATGGTTTTCTTTTGAATTTTGGTAAGAATGTAGGTATCCTTAAGGATTCCTCGAGAATTCTATTATCAATGCAATCTCCTTGTCACTTGATTCATCTTGTAAGAAACCTTGCTACCCATGGTGTCTTTTATTTCTGAGTTATTGTCTAATTGCACGTGGCCAAAATGAGGCCCGGACTCAAAACCTTGTTTGTTCTTTTGTATCTCCTTATTACGTTGTCCTTATTCCTTGATTGCATTTTTTTCATTATTTTGTATCTCCACGGAGAATATCTGGATGCAGATTTGTGTTTTTATCTTTTGTTGCTTTATCCTTTAAGTTATTAGTATGTGCCTGAGCAGTCAACCAGGAGTTGAATCAACTATCTTTCACTCCGGTGTTAAATATTTAGTTTCAAATACCCTGATTTCATGTGCATGGATAATAAGTGTAGGATCATTTATCTACCCAACAAGGAATTCTCTCATGGGCATTTATTCTCTCCTTAGTCTCTGCGATAATTGTGATTTACTCTCTACAAATTCATTCTTTTTACCCAACATCTTAAACCCTAACGATCTTACTTACTTCATGTCTTATTTTTCCCACCTCTCTACATCTTCCTTAATCCAGGTGGATATCAGTGGCCACCCACCTTTTCCAACTGGATCAAAACAATTTTCTAGCAATTTTGGTAATTTACTATTTTTCACAGTTTTTCGGGTACTGAAACTTTTGGAGCCATTTTGAAGCATTAAGTTCCTTCAATGTTTTGCCCAAAATGAATCTCCTCAACGATGCCTTTCCAATCGGCTATCATGCGCCTAAAATGGAGATCGTATGCAAAAGTTACGACCCTGGGAAGTTGATGTACTAACTTACCCAAATGGGGCCCACATGACTTTTGGCGCTTCATCTCCTAGGGTTAGGTTTTTGGATGTCTAGGGTTTTGGGCATTCTTGTTTATTGTAAAAAAGGCCTTCAGAGCCTCATTTTAATCATATTTTTGTGAATGAGTGCAGTCGTCACATCTCTTCTCAGAGATAAGCTGCCACCATTCTAGCAAGCTTGTTTTCCACTGCATTTTACAGTTCCAGCTTATTTCCTTATTGAATAGAAAACCAGTTTTACTGTATCTCTGTTATTTTGTGTTAAGCACCCGTTAATAATATGTAGTCATTTTTTTCTTCTCATAAAATCTGGATTAGTGGTATCATAGTGGTCTTATCCTTGTCGTCTTAATGCATGTCCCCAACGAGATCAGAGTACAAAGAGTTGGGTCTCGAGCTTGTTTCTCTTGAGGAAAAAATCTCTCACACTCCCAAGTGACCTCTCATGGTAGGAGAAAATAAATATGATGGGATAGGATATCCTTTCAAAATGTTTCTTGAGGAATCCCTCATCCAACATAGGAACGAGATGATGGATAGTTTTGTACAAATCCTTTGGCAACTACCAACATGGGACACATCTTCTTCGAGCGGAGGTGCAACCCCCTTCAAGGTACAAATAAACTTTGATATTCCTATATTTGAAGGTCAAATCGACGCATATGTTGTAGACAAGTGGTTGAATATACTAGAAGGGTATTTTTCTATCCATAACTTTTCGAATAGAGAAAATATTACTTTTGTGCTCCTTAAAGTCGTTCCCCATGTCAAATATTGGTGGGAAACTTTTTGTGAGAAAAAGGAAATAGACGAACCCTCATTATTTACAGTCACGACCACCTAGGAATCCTTCAAGGATGATATTAAGGAACAATACTACCATGTCAGAAGTTATGACGACTTGTATACCAAATGGACCACACTGTGGCAAGAAAGAGACCAAGCAGTGCTAGATTTCACAAATATCTTCCATTCCTTGCGCACCAAGATGTGTATCAAATATTTGAAGCGAAATATGGTGCTCAAGTATCACAGTGCTCTGCATATATACATATAGACCAAAATTGAATTTCTGGACATCTCATCCTTGGGTGCGGCCTACCGATATGCCGTCAAAATCAAGCAGAAGCTCAAACAAACGATGCAAAAATTTGGGCCTGGGAACCACTCACAACAAAAGCCAGGAAAGGATGGCCCAACCCATAGAACAAAGGACAAAGAAAAGATGGATAGTACAAGGACAACCAGTCCAGGCTACAAGCAAAGAAGGACATCAAAAAGAAAAAGAAATACATCGAGAAGTGGTGTGACTTCCATAGGAGCCCTTGGCATAACACTGTTGAATGCTTCTCAAAGAAGTCGCTAGTGGCCGAAGTGAAAGCCTATGAATCAGATGTGGGTTCTGAATCTAATTCAGAACTAGAAAGGGGAAGATGGATCATTGATGTGGAACCCAGTTCCACCGTTTCTACCACCAAGATTCAACCTGGTAAACCAGACGAGCCAGAAGAATGAGAGTGCCTCTTCCCTTCATAGATGTGGGTAAAAGGAACCCCGATGCACTTCATCGTTGATATCAATAGCGAGAAGAAACTCATCTCAAAAGAGGTCCTCAAGCAGCTAGCCCTGTGGACAATGTTACACCTACAACCGTACACCATTGGATGGCTCCGCCAAGGAAGCAACCTCCATGTCAGCCAACAGTGTCAACTGTCATACGACATCAATACCTTCAAAGAAGAGGTATTGTGTGATGTTCCTCCTCTCAAAGTTTGTGATGTTATTTTGGGCCATAATTATTTATGGAAACGTCATGATGTATATGAGTCTATCCCTCGTAGTGTTATTATTACTTTGAACAGGAAATTGTACAGGATACTCGAGGCAGTACCACCTAGTGTTATTTCCTTGATCTCTTTTAAGCAATGAAAGAAGGTCATCTCTCAGACGAGGAATTTTGTCTTCTTCATGATTCACTCTCAGAATGATTGAAATATCATAGCCACATCCAGGGTATTTGCGGCGGACCTCTCCACATAGTAGAAGCAAGTAGATAAGTTCATGTAGGAATACTCAGATATATTCTCCTCACCTACCGAGGTACCTTTGCACTTCAAGGTCAAGCACACCATCGATATGACCCTCGATCCACCGCTGCCAATTGGGCCAGTCTATCTCTGATCTCTGTTAGAGAATGAGGATATCAAGTGACAGATCTAAGAAATTCTCCACAAGGGGCACATCCATCCCATCTCATCACCTTGCAGAAGCCCAATCGTGTTGGTACAAAAGAAAGATAAAACCTGGTGAATTTGCATTTATTACTGGGCTTTGAATAAAATCACAGTAAGAAATCGATACCCAATTCCCCAAATCGATGATCTCCTTGATCAAATCACGAGATCCAAATACTTCAATAAGATTTATCTAAATTCTGGCTACCACCAAGTCCCGATAGAACAGACAGATGTAAGGAATACAACCTTCAAGTCAAAGGAAGGCATTTTTGAATGGTTGGTCATGGCCTTTGGTTTAACAAATTATCCAGCCACTTTCATGAGGATGATGGATGATAACCTGCTACCATTCACCAATACTTTTGTAGTGGTGTATATGGATGACATTCTCATTTACAACAAGCCTTGGGATGAACACTTGCAACATATTCAGTAGGTTCTGCACACCCTACGATAGCACAAGCTATACACCAACTTGGAAAAATTCTCCTTCGGCATGGACAGGGTCCATTACCTGGCCTACATCATTGATCATCATGGCATACATGTGGATCCAACCAAGATCCAAGTCATCAGTGACTGGCCAGGCCCAACCACACTCACTCAGCTTTGGAGCTTCCTAGGCCTTACCAATTTCTACCGTAGGTTCATGTTGGGATTCTCCCATATTGTATGGGCCCTCAACCAAATAACCAGGGGTGGTGGTAAGTCGAAATTTGTGTGGGTCTAGTCCCAACAACAAGCGTTCAATGATTTGAAGCAACACTTGTGCTCATCCCCAATACTTTCACTACCAGACCTGAAAAAACCGTTTGAGATTGAGACAAATGCTTCAGACTATGTTGTGGGTGCCATTCTCACTCAGCATGACCACCCCGTGGCCTATCATAGTGAGAAACTATCATATGTTGTCCATAAGTACCCTACTTATAACAAAGAATTGTACTCCATTGTGAAATCCGGTCACCAGTGGAGACATTACATTATTGGTAAGGAGACAATCATCCACATTGATCATAATCCATTGCAATTCATGCAGACATAAGGAAAATTCCAGAATGACCACCATAAAATTTGGTCCACATACATGTAGCAATTCCACCTCAACATCAAGTATAAAACAGGTAGCACCAACCATGTCATTGATTTCCTCAGTAGACCACCATTCGTGGCAGTCACTACGGTGATAGAATCTTGCGGCCATGAGATCTATGGATGGCGCCAACTCTATGAGACAGACACAGACTTTGCCACTACCTACCAAATGTTGGGTGCAAACGCACTTGTCGACAATTTCCATATTTAGGATGGGTTGTTGTGTCGTCTGGGCCATACCTATGTTCCATCAAGTGAGCAAGCAAAGATGATATGGGAAGACCACTACAGTCGGGTGGTAGGAAAATTCGGTGTCGAAAAGACAGTGTAGATTCTACATAAACATTTCTACTAGCTGAAACTTCAACAAGAGGTCAGCAAGTATATCAAGTATTGTACTTCCCATTCTATTCCCAAACCGACCACTAAGAAACAGGACCTGTACACCCCTATTCCTACCCCTAAAAGGCCATGGTAATCCATCTCACTGCACTAAATGTCGGGCCTCCCATCCACCAAGAAGGGAAATGACTGTGTTTTTGTGGTTTTTGATCATTTTTCTAAGATGGCGATTATGGTTTCCTGCAAGAAGAGCATCACAGCAGAGGCCACTACCAAGCTCGTCTTTGAACGAGTTTGGGTGCATTTTGGAATCCCAAAAGCCATTTTCTCAGATCGAGATAGACTATTTCTCATCACATTCTCGTTGATTCTTTGGTCACTACTGGACACCAAGATCACCAAATCCATGGCCTTCCACCCCCAGACAGATGGCCAAACCTAGGTCATAAATCAAATGATTTTTCATATCCTTCGCATGTATAATTCCAAGCACCCTCGCACATGGCATGAGAGCCTTCCCTATGTCCAACATATCTACAACCGAGCCCTACATATCTCAACCGACCACATCCCCTTTCAGGTGGGGTTGGTATTCCAACCATTGGGTCCCATAGATGTTGCACTTCCCCTTGCGATCACCTCGACCGACTCATCACCTGCTCCAACTGAAGATGAAAAATCCACCCATTTCATTGAGCGGATCTAGCACATCCACCAACAGGTTCAGGATATCCTACAAAAGTCCAATGACAAGTACAAGCAACACCATGATCAACATCGGGTGCCACATAAGTTTTAGGTGGGCGACAAGTTTTGGTTGCATTTGCAGAAAGAAATCCTTAAAGTAACCCATCAGAAGCTTCGCCCACTCCATTATGGGGTGTACACCATCACCAAGGTCATCAGGGATAATAATTTTGAGGTCAACATTCCTCCTTTCCTTAGCTTACACCCAGTGTTCAACGTGGATCTCCTTCGCCCTTATTTCCCACCATTATTGGACACCTCAGAAGTAGCAGAACAATTGAAACCAACAGAGCTCAACCCCGACTACATACAACAGGAATCGAGTGATTATATTGTGCACACATAGATCAATGACACCCAAGAACAAAGCATCCATCTTTATCGAGTCATCAAAGAAGGGCAACTCCTGCACCAAGGCAAGTGGCTCACCCGGGGCCAAATTTAGCAGAAATTTCCTCATATGATGGAGGAACTCAACGCAATGGATACCATTGCTTCCTAAGGAGGGAGGATTGATCGAGGTGGATATCGGTGGCCACCCACCTTTTCCAACTGGCTCAAAACATTTTTCTTGCAATTTTGGTAATTTACAAGTTTTAGCAGTTTTTTGGGTCCTGAAACTTCCGGAGCCTTTTTGATGCCCTAAACGACTTTTTTTGGGAAAATGGGGTGCAACATGGCAATTCCCTCAACATTGGCCCCAAAATGAATCTCTTTTACAATACCTTTCGAACGGGCTATCATGTGCCTAGGACGAAGATCGTATGCAAAAGTTACAACCCCAGGAAGTTGATATACTAACATACCCAAACGGAGCCCACATGAATTTTGGTGCTTCATCTTCTAGGGTTAGGTTTTTGGATGTCTAGGATTTTTGGAATTCATTTTTATTGTAAAAAATGGCTTCATAGCCTCATTGTAATCATATTCTTGCGAATGAGCATAGATGTCACATCTCTTCTTAGAGATAAGCTGCCACCATTCCCGAAAGATTGTTTTCCACTGCATTTTACAGTTTCAGCTTATTTCCTTATTGAATAGAAAACCAGTTTTACTGTATCTCTATTATTTTTTGTTAAGCACCTATTAGTAATATGTAGTCATTTTGTTTTGCTCATAAAATTTAGATCATTCATTTTCTGCATTTCCCTTGGTTTATCCTTTTACTTGGAACCGAACTTGCCCAACATCACATGCTTGGGAATTTCTTTCTGCGATTTCATTTTTGATGCGAATTGATTTTACTTCTTCCTTGCATCATCCATTTTACTCAATTGTAATTTTTGACAGAGCGTAGGATAGCGAAATATCACAGCCACATCCAGGGTCTTTGCGGCGGACCTCTCCACACAGCAGAAACAAGTCTATATGGTCGTGTAAGAATACTCAGATATATTCTCCTCACCTATCGGGTTACCTTTTCACTTCGAGGTCAAGCACACCATCGATATGACCCCCGATCCGCCGCTGCCCAATGGGCCAGTCTATCTCTGATCTTTGTTAGAGAATGAGGAGATCAAGTGACAAATCCAAGAAATTCTCCACAAGGGGCACATCCATTCCATCTCATCACCTTGCATAATCCCAATCATGTTGGTACAAAAGAAAGATAAAACCTAGTGAATCTGCATTTATTACTGGGATCTGAATAAAATCACAGTCAGAAATCGATACCCAATTCCCCGAATTGATGATCTCCTTGATCAAATCATGGGCTCCAAATACTTCAATAAGATTTATCTAAAGTTTGGCTACCACCAAGTCCTGATAGAACAGACAGATGTAAGGAATACAACCTTCAATTCAAAGGAAGGCATTTTTGAATGGTTGGTCATGGCCTTTGGTTTGACAAATTCTCCAACCATTTTCATGAGGATGATGGATGATATCCTGCTACCATTCACCAATACTTTTGTAGTGGTGTATCTAGATGACATTCTCATTTACAACAAGACTTGGGACGAACACTTGCAACATATTCAGCAGGTTCTGCACACCCTGCGACAGCACAAGCTATACACCAACTTGGAACAATTCTCCTTCAGCATGGACAGAGTCCATTACCTAGCCTACATCATTGATCATCATGGCGTACATGTGGATCCAACCAACATCTAAGTCATCAGTGACTAGCCAGGCCCAACCACACTCATTCAACTTTGGAGCTTCCTAGGCCTTACCAATTTCTACCGTAGGTTCATGTTGGGATTCTCCCATATTACATGGGACCTCAACCAAATAACCAGGGGTGGTGGTAAGTCGAAATTTTTGTGGGTCTAGTCCCAACAACAAGCATTCTATGATTTGAAGTAGCACTTGTTATCATCCCCAATACTTTCACTACCAGACCTGCAAAAACCCTTTGAGATCAATACAAATGCTTCAGACTATGCTGTGAGTTCCATTCTCACTCAGCACGACCACCTCGTGGCCTATCATAGTGAGAAACTATCAGATGTTGTCCATAAGTACGCTACTTATGACAAAGAAATGTACTCCATTGTGAAATCCTATCACCAATGGAGACATTACATTATTGGGAAGGAAACAATCATCCACATTGATCATAAGCCATTGCAATTCATGAAAACACAAGGAAAATTGCAGAATGACCACCATAAAATTTGGTCCACATACATGTAGCAATTCCACCTCAACATCAAGTATAAAATAGGAATCACCAACCATGTCATTGATTTCCTCAGCATACCACCATTTGTGGCACTCACTACGATGATAGACTCTTGCGGCCATGAGATCTATGGATGGTGCCAACTCTATGAGACAGACACAAACTTTGCCACTACCTACCAAATGTTGGGTTCAAACGCACTTGTCGACAATTTCCATATTTAGGATGGGTTGTTGTGTCGTCTAGGCCATACCTGTGTTCCATCAAGTGAGCAAGCGAAGATGATATGGGAATACCACTACAGTTGGGTGGTAGGAAACCTCGATTTCGAAAAGATAGTGTAGATTATACGGAAACATTTCTACTGGCTGAAACTTTGACAAAAGGTCAGCAAGTATATCAAGTATTGTACTTCCCTTTCTATTCCCAAACAGACCACTAAGAAATAAGGCCTATACACCCCTATTCCTACTCCTGAAAGGCCATGGTAATCCATCTCAATGAACTAAATGTCAGGCCTCCCATCCACCAAGCAGGGAAATGACTGTGTTTTTGTGGCTGTTGATCATTTTTCTAAGATGGCGATTATGGTTTTCTGCAAGAAGAGCATCATAGCAGAGGCCACTACCAAGCTCATCTTTGAACGAGTTTGGGTACATTTTGGAATCCCAAAATCCATTTTCTCAGATCCGGACAGTCAATTTCTCAACACATTCTCGTCGATTCTCTAGTCACTATTGGACACCAATATCACCAAATCCATGGCCTTCCACCCCCAGATAGATGGCCAAACCTAGGTTGTAAATAAAATGATTATTCATATCCTTCGAATGTATAATTCCAATCACCCTCGCACATGGCATGAGAGCCTTCCCTATGTCCAGCATAGCTACAACCGAGCCCTACATAGCTCAACCGGCCACATCCCCTTTCAGGTGGGGTTGGTATTCCAACCATTGGGTCCCATAGATGTTGCACTTCCCCTTGCGGTCACCTCGACAGACTCATCACCTGCTCCAACTGAAGATGAAAAATCAACCCAGTTCATTGAGCGGATCCAGCACATCCACCAACATGTTGAGGATATCCTACAGAAGTCCAATGACAAATACAAGCAACACCATGATCAACATCGCGTGACACATAAGTTTTAGGTGGGTGACAAAGTTTGGTTGCACTTGCAGAAAGAACGCCTTAAATTACCCCATCAGAAGCTTCGCCCACTCCATTATGGGGTGTACACCATCACCAAGGTCATCGGGGATAATGATTTTGAGGTCAACATTCCTCCTTTCCTTATCCTACACCCAGTGTTCAACGTGGATCTCCTTCGCCCTTATTTCCCACCATTATTGGACACCTCAGAAGTAGCAGAACAACTGACACCAACAGATCTCAACCCCGACTGCATACAATAGGCATCGAGTGATTATATTATGCACACATAGATCAATGACACCCAACAAAAAAGCATCCATCTTTATCGAGTCATCAAAGCAACACAACTCCTGCACCAAGGCAAGTGGCTCACCCGGGGCCAAATTCAGCAGAAATTTCCTCATCTGATGGGGGAACTCAATGCAATGGATACCATTTCTTCCTAAGGAGGGAGGATTTATCCAGGTGGATATCGGTGGCCACCCACCGTTTCCAATGGGCTCAAAACATTTTTCTTGCAATTTTGGTAATTTACAATTTTTAGCAGTTTTTCGGGTCCTGAAACTTCCAGAGCCTTTTTGAGTCCCTAAACGACTTTTTTTTGGGAAAATGGGGTGCAACATGGAAATTCCCTCAACTTTTCCCCCAAAATTAATCTCTTTGACAATACCTTTCCAACGGGCTATCATGCGCCTAGGACGAAGATCGTATGCAAAAGTTTCGACCCCGGGAAGTTGATATACTAACTTACCCAAACGGGGCCCACATGACTTTTGGCGCTTCATCTTCTAGGGTTAGGTTTTTGGATGTCTAGGATTTTTGGAATTCATTTTTATTGTAAAAAATGGCTTCAAAGCCTCATTGTAATCATATTCTTGCGAATGAGCACAACCGTCACATCTCTTCTCAGAGATACGTCGCCACCATTCCCGGAAGCTTGTTTTCTGTTGCATTTTACAGTTTCAGCTTATTTCCTTATTGAATAGAAAACCAATTTTACTATATCTCTATTTTTTTTTGTTAAGCACCTATTAGTAATATGTAGTCATTTTATGAGCAGAACAAACAAACAAACATTTTTTCACTTTATCATTGAATCATATAAATAAAGAAACTAACATTTTTTGCTTTCGCATTGAACTACAAAAATAAAGTTTATTTAAATGGAATGTTTTATTTAATTCATAATTCTTAATCTAGAATTACTCCTTATAATAACTCGTCACTAGAATAATTATCTTATCCTTGGGATTGTCGATGCCAGTAATTTCCTTTTGCAGACATTAAAAAAAAAATAGTGAAAGGAGGGATTATTTGGACTTGTCTTCTATCTTGTCGATTGGGTTGTTGACCTAGACTCCTACCAAGTTCTATCTGTAATTTAATGACGTGTATGATGGAAGACAGAGAAATTAAAGGTTGTAATTATTGGCATTCCTGTGTTTTAATTACTCATGATAGTACTAATGCCATATCACCTACCTTGTGCATGTCGAGCTTAGTATGGTTTATTTATTCTCGAAAAGAAAAAAAAATGTATTTGGCCAAGTGGCAGCTCCCTTGACTTGTTATGTGAATTCTTTTCATGGAAGAAGCGCTACCCTTGCTGGGTGAATTTATGTTTCACTCACATATGACCCTCTAATTAAATCTAATCCATATTTAATATTTAATATTTCCTTGGTTAAGAATATCCCTTTACTGACCGTTGGGAATTGTAAATTTTGTAAATCTGAGAATCTTGGTTTAGTTACACCTACATTTTTATATCCTTTAAATGATCACCAGAGATTTTATTATAGTACACAACGATTTAAATAACCACATAGATATTAATTAATCACACAAGGATTTATAAATGTTTAGGGGTTAGCGCTGGCCGTTTTGGTAATTTAGGAATAGTTTTATGTCGTGACTTTGGAAGATGAATTTTTGACAGGGGACTTACTATTGTGGTTATTCCATTTGATCAATTGATTGTTTTACAATTAATGTATTATTATGAACAATGTTAATATCGCTCACTATAATATAATCTTTACAACAATTTATAAATTCTTTAGGTTGATGTTGTCATAATGGTTTACTTTATTAATGTGTTATCGCATATTTACATTCATTAATGTTATCACATCTTACTTTTCTTAATGTTATCACATGTGTTATCTCATATTTACTTTTATGAGTGTTATGCATATTTATTTTAATAATGTGTTAACACATTTTAACAATCTTACTTACTTCTATATGAGTCTTAAGGGCTAATTACATTAATGTGTTATCTCTCGATATTAGTTCAAAAGATTTACAATAGTCTGAACTATTTAATTGGTCGTACTATGATCATCGCCTTATGGAATATTTATTTGTTTTCACAACAGGGGACTTTTTAAGGACTTATTGAATCGTTGCTTGGATATCGGTAATTATTTAATTATGAGTTTTGTTGAAAATTTAACCCTGTATTAAGTGTCGTTACATTGTGCGTCGTTAGCATTGACTAAATAGAGTGCTCTCGTTATTTATTCCATTAGTTAATCTTGGAGTTCCTAGCATTTGGTGATTATGTCTTGATATTTAAGTATTTATGACTGATTAAGTTTGTGCCTTAGTTACAATTGCGTTTGTCGCACGATGACGACTTGATTCCTTATGATGGCATCGATGTGCACTTCAGCGACAAGCGCGTATGATAACCTAGCATGGAGTCTTGTGCTTATCAATGTGGGTGTAATGTTTGTTGTAAATGATGTTGTACTTGGTTTTGTAACACCCTAATGTGATTTGTTTTTTCTCACCGTAGAGGTTCTAGACGTGGTCATTGAAGCTGTTGTGGTTTGTTGATTGATGTTTTCCTTTAGCTTGTAGGTGGTGTCTTTCTTGTGTCGGGTGGGATGTAGAAACCTCCTTGTTCCTCAGAATAGTTTCCAACTTTGAGACCTTAATTGTTCAAAATCGATGGCAACTTGGGCTTGAGCGTTGCTTATGTGTCCTAGATGTCCTAACCTTGCAGGGTAGGACAGGCCGGTAGTCATTTTTATTTGTCTAATTAATTTTCGTTGTTGCATCCAGTTGCGTGATGTGCTAGTATGTTGGGTCATTATGTTGTCTGTTGCATGAATTCTGTGCATTGTTTCCATCGTCAATTTGTGTTGATTAATTGTTTTCATTGTTACTTTCCTACTTAAAAAAAAAAAAAAAAAATTTGCACTTTCTTTGCACCGCATGTAGTTGAAACAATGGGGTTCATTACAAGTTTACCCTTGTGCCTAAAGAACAAATTTGGAATTTTGTTGATAAGCATTGATGACTTACTTGCACCATGGGTTATACTGTAATTAATTTTATATAATTGCGCACATTGATAATGATGACCCATGTTAAATTTAGAGATAAGGCCAATGCGTGCGATGGATGATGTAATGTACAATGTTTAGATAATAGTATTTTGCATGCATTGAAGGATCTTTTTAATGAATAGATGTTGGTTATTTACTTCTCATGTCAAGAAAAAATTATTGTAACGAATGATTGGTATATATTATATTTCTCGCACGCCATGGAGTAGATGTCGAATGTGTCGAATACACTGCCCCTTAGTTTTGTCACTACTTGATCTATTAGTGATTAAGTTCTCTTTCTCCATGGAAATTTATGTCACATGTGTGGGTTATAAAAAATCCTTTGCACCTTGTTGATGGGTGATCATGTCGTTACTAAATTGTGGATGTGTAGGTTGTGACACATTGATTACGATGTTGTGTCACGTGTAATTCTTTCATTGATGTTGTCAAGTTGTGTTGGGATGATTTATATTGTTGACTTTATGTTGCTAATGATTTGAAAAAAAATTATACTAAAAGGGGTTTTACCTATTGTATGTCATTTTTGTGTCGTAACGGTCGAGGTCGTTACAAAATAGGTGCAAAATAAAAAAATTCTATATACATCTTCTTAGCATTGGTGTATGAAATTTCCATCCAAATGTACTGATTGGCACAGTCAATCTTATGAAGTTGAATGTGAGGAGAAATTATATTTCTAATATAACAATCTATGCCTCCTATCCCTCTAAAATGGGATTTTTTGTTACATGTCAACCACAAGACAAATCCTTCTATGTTGGGGACATTACACTTCTCATGCTCCCAAGTTTCAACTAGAGAGATAATATCAATATCACTCGGGATCCAATTTATCATATGACCTTTGCACCATGGAAATCCACAAAAATTCCAAAAAAGGATCCCTAGTGTCCCAAATTCCTATTTATTATTAACATTCTGGTCTCTATCCCTAACAATATATTTTCAATTTCTAATTATTGCCCATTTTACTTATTTCCTGGCTTCTTTTACCTTTTGAACTTCCTTACTTAATTCAACTTGGTCTTTAAGAATGAGGTCTTCGTTTATAAATATTCTTGACCCTTTTAAGCTCAGAGATTTACTAAGTATGTTATATTTATGGTCATTACAACTTACTTTGACACAGATCAACCTATCTTTGTGATCAATTAATTTTCCTAGCCTCTTTTCTTCTATGAGGTAAATTGCATCAATTTGTGATTTGTTATTTAATTATTCTTTTACTATTGCTAGCTTATCCTCCTCTTGCTTTTATTTTATACCAAAAATTATGAGTTCAAGGCTCTTTTGTTACCCACGCTCATGGTCCAGTTCAATTAGCTTATTCATTTCCTTTTTGATGGGTTTGATATACAATTTGTTTTCCATATTACTAAGGGTCAAATTGTTGGTTAGTTTTTCTTCTAGCTCTTTAATCCTATCTCTCAAGTTGTGATTTTCTTGAACCCCTCCTTCTTGGATTGATTGTTTATGTTTTTCCATTTCTTGAATCATATCCTTCATTGTCTGCAAATTGACTCTTGAACCCTAAGAATATATCCTCTAATTGAGTTTGAATGGTATCTTTAATTTTTTTATCAATCATTTCCTCTAGCTCTATTTGGAGTTTTACATCTCTTTCTTCACTCCTTTTTTATAATGTTTCTAACTCTATTTGGATGTTGGCATCTCTTTCTTTTGTCCTTTTTTCTACTAATTCCATATAATCATAAAGGATCTCTAGGGTGATTTTGGGGGGCCTCCCCTTGTTAGGATGAGTTTTTGGAATAGGTTGTGGAGTTCTCATATTGAAAAGAAGAGAAAAAAAATGTAACAATTATTATTTTGGATTGAATTTATCTTTCAAATCAACTTTTACTTATGAAACTTAAAATAAAAAATAAATAAAAAATATTTAAATATCTTTACATTAATATATTATAAATATATCCCCTCGGATGGGGTGTCAATGGGAACATTTCACGATGGTCCAAGTGGGACACTTGGCCACACCTGGCGGACACCTCGCCACAACCCACACAACATTACACCACCGAAAAATGCACTCCCACCAAGAATTTAAGCTATGCATTCATTTTATCGTTCGGCGTACCCCCACTTTCATCCTTTCACAGAGATAGTTATGGAAATGGCACTCCATATCACAGAGGTGGGTAATGCGATGGGATGGCCTCCTAACCAGTCCCATCACAAGCCTCAAATTCATGATTTTTGTTTTGCATCGATGGAGCCTTTGCCACATTTTCATCCTTTACCTCTAGCTCCTCTATGTCACATTTTAGTCTGATTTTTTCTTCGCCTCTGGTTCGAGCTTACCCCTCCCCTCCTCCACCATTTCGAGCTTCTCCCTCCACTCCACCTCTGGTTCATTTTCTTTCAGATGACACACCAATGAGGAAAATCGGAGCATGGAGAATCTTGGTATAATGCAAGGGGCAAAATCTCATGAGGTCACGATAGGTAAGCTCCTCAGAAATTGCCTCAGGCTTCTGTCTGTGCCTCCACTCTGTAACTCCCTCCTGAATGAGCTACCACTCTGGAACTCCCTCCTTTGTCCTCCCCTTGGGCTCGTAGAGTAGAGTGGTTTTATAATTTGGGAAATTCCCTTGGCTTTGCACCAAAGCTCAACCCAGATTCGTTACCTATCCACTAGTATCCACCCCATATCCCCCCTCCCTCCACTCCTCTCAGTTCAACCGCCCCCCTCAATTCTTCCTCCTCCCCTCTCCCTTATTCTGCCTCTCCTCCTTCTTCTTTTGATGCTCCACCTCCCCGTTCTCTCCCTCTAGCTTGGTCTTCATGCGATGGGCTCTTCAATTTGCAGAATTCTATGGATTTTATCCAGATCTTAGTCATGGAAGTCAAGCATGACATCAAGGAGTTGTTGGATAGAGATGAACGTCGGGAACATCTCGAGGAGTGCCTAGAGGTTCTTCTTTGTTCTCTTTGACACACCACTCTGGATACATGGATTCCAACCAATGACATGGCATAAGACCCACAGAGAATGAATGCCAGGCCCTAGCTCTGTATGACTCCAACGTTCTCAGGTTTCAATTGTTTTTTGATGTTTCCATTCGACTTATTTTACTAGGTTCCAGCCCTGCTAGGCACTCTAGCTTCTAGTCTTAGCACAATTTTTTGTTATATGTCTTTCTCTTTTTCCTGTCATTGTAACTGCATGGACAATTGGGAACTCTATGGACATGTGGCAACATCAATTTCCCACCAGGGCGATGTTGCCATGGTCTCTAAGCCTATTCTGCCAACTATAAATTTTGCACTCTAGCAGGTTTCAATATATTTTTCTAACTTACAAAAAAAAACAATTATAAATACATTTTAAATCAAAATTGAATCAAAGAAAAAAGTGACTCGCCTCATTTCACATGTTAATTGATCAACTAAAGAAACTGCAGAGAAGTTATGTAGAAACTGAGATAACTACAAAGATTATTCTGGGTAAAAAAACTAAAAACCAAAGAGAAGTATTATTCCCGTTCAAAACTGCAAAGAGATATTATTCCTGTTCAAAACCGTAGAGAAGTATTAATTTTATAAATTAAAAAAAAAAAATATTATAATTTATGAATTTAAAATAAAATAAAAATAAATTAAATAATCAATATTAATTATGGAATAACAAAAATAAAAATTAATCTAAATCGATTTTTTTACAAAAAATAATTTTTTTGTTTTTCAATATCCAATAAATTAAAATTCTATAAAAAAAAATGGAAAAAAATATATTATAACAATTACTTGTCAACCTATATCGTCTTGTCGAAGGAGGATTAGAGAAACAACCACACAATTTAACAGAGAAAAAAGAAAAAACTTATTTCGATGATCAACTTATATTTGGGGAAACTTACTCGACATGAAGAGACGGATATAAACTTCATTCAATCCAAAACATTTCTGACAATTTGAATATGGTCTTGTTAATCTAAAGGCTTTTGACAATCCAAAACATCTCATGTATTGTTAAGATAAAGGAACTTATACTTATTAATACTTGTAATATTTAATCACAAGCGCTTATACTTATTAATAATTGTAATATTTAATCATAAGAAATTGAAGGTCAAGACTTTATAGGTTAATTATTAGTGAGTTTTATTAGTAAAATTAATTTGATAATGACCGATCAGATTATTTACTACATTGCTACTTAGTTTTCACAACGTATTTCTTGACTTGGTATTTTTACTTTGTGAGTTAGAGTTTTTTTAGTTAGAGTTTTTTTTTTTAATTAAGCTCGAGATTTTTTCACTGCCCGGTGAGATTACTAGCCGATTCCTTTCAGTGTTCACCACCCACAAATTAGCGGTTGTGCTAATAACTAGCAACAACCACTTTATAAAAGTGGTTGATATATGCAGATCAACGCCATTAATTTGGAAAGGTGGAAAATGGGGTCTATTTGCGTATATCAACCACTTTTATAAAGTGGTTGTTGCTAGTTGACGACTGACATGCTTTAGGGACAACCATTAATGTATTAATACATAATTATTGTATTACTTAATTATTACATTAATGTAATATATAATAATAACTTATTAATGTGTTAATGTATTAATTATCAGTTTATTAATGTATAAATGTAATGTATAAATTAAAGTATTAATTAACATTACTGTATAAAATAACTTATTAATTGATTGATAATTAAATTGGTGTATCTTCATTGTTTGTGTGACAAGGGAACCGCTCCATGCATAAATTTGACTACTAAAGTATACACAGATATACATGCCCTACCCCCTTTGTATTTGAACCTATGACCTCCAAGGAGGAAACACATGTTCTCAACCTTGTATAAATTAAAGTATCAATACATTACACATTATTACATTACTAAAATACATAAAGTAAAGTATTAATACAATAATAATATGATGTAGTAATTAATTAATGCATTAATACATTATTTTATTTTATTTTTAAGTAAAAAAGAGGGAAATTCCTTCTATATTAATTGGCAAAACAATTACAACTATACCTGGGATGCCATCCGTTCCGCTGCCTAAGTGGAAACTGAAACGATGTCATACCTTTTCCAAAAAAAGATGGTTTGCCAACAGTCCTGCCCGTAGGAAACCAAGACTGATGGAGTTTCATTATCTTAACTATAACTATTGTCTTACAAAAATTAACTATAAGCATACACATAGCTATAAAAAATAAGACTGGAGTCTTAAGAAAGACCATGGCAGTTACCCGATGGTGTCTGAGGTGGCATCTGCATCCTGCGCATTTTCCTTAGCTGGCATGACGAAGAGCTATGCAAAATTTGGGAATCTTTGTCCCAGTGGCGCGTTAGAGAAGGCGTCGTAGAGCATGTCCAGACGTTGACCCATGAAGGTGCCACGGTGGACTTGGTCTGCCATCTGGCCCCGTAGATCAAACAACAAGTCAAGGTGGTCCGAGTGGAGAAAAGGTGGAGGGACACGCCTCTGATTCTCCATGGATGATATGGGAAGTGGCATGAAATCCATTCCACCCTCCCTCATCGTGTCTCCCTATTGCATTTCCTCGGCCTCTCTTGAAGTCGCTTCTATGTGTTGCTCTATGTCTGCTTCCCTGCCAGCGCACTCACTCTGTTTGCTATCGTCAAAGGTGGCTACAACTACTTGTGTTGTTTCCTGAGAGGCTATCTCTTCCGGTATCTCATCCAAGGTGTTTCCAGCTTCTGGAACTGCAGCCTGAGAGGCTATTTCTTCTAGTCTCTCCTCCTTAGTAATGTAGGTGGGGAATTCTTCCTATTCCTGCACATTCTCACAAGCTTGTTGGGTTTTGGTGGCAGGCTTGGAGGCTTCCGCTCGAAATTCACTTTTTGGCACCTAATTGTTAGGCACCATGAAGAGGAGATGCTCCAGAGGGACCTGAATTGGCTCCTCCAGGATAACTTCTTAGACTTATTCCATTGGCTCCTCCGAGTTAGCTTCTTCAGCTGATGGCCTGGGATGCGTTCTAAGCTTAATCCTTATGTGAACGATTTGGGTCTGAGTAATGGAGAGTGCTTGTTCCATCCTTTGCATCCACCTCCGTCTTGCAGCAAAGGAATACTAGGCTGAGCCACGACATGGCTTGCCTCGTTCGGGTGGCATCGAGGTAAGAAAGGAGGTAGTAGCTATGCAGAGGGTGTAATGGTCATGGCTCTAAAGATTCTCATTGCAGAGATGGTGTCGGATAAACCTGAAATGGAAGAAGGCATGGCGCAAATGCATCAAGAGAGGGAGGGTCGACGGGACGTCCAACTCCATTGAAACCCCCTCGTAAATGAGTTGCATCACTGGACTACTCGTGCGAGGGGAAAGTCCTCTCTCAGGAGAGCAGTAGTTGGAGCCAGTTCCAATCCTTGATTCTGAGGGGATGGGAGTCAGTCAGCCTCATTTATGGGCAGGCCTGGCTCTACTCTAGGTGTCTCCATTGGTCGGTGTGGCACCCCATCCGGAGATGCATTAATACATTATTAGCTAATACAATGATAAAGTATTAATACATTAATAAAAAAGACATTATTAAAGCAGTAATGCATTATTAAAGTATTAATACGTTAATACATTTATTGAAAATGACCATGGTTAATTATGGTTGACCATGAGATCACAATTTCTTATGGTCATGACTATGAAGGACATTAATACATTAATGTATACTATAATGTATTATTTTAATTAGTTTATACATAAATACATATTTAATAAATAGATTACTAAATTATGAAAACATTAGAAAAATATTAATACACTCATAAAGTAATACATTAATAATACATTAATAAATACATTATTAAAGTATTAATGCATTAATAAATACATTACCAAAGTAGTCATATATTATTAAAGTATTAATATAATAATACATTAATTGACAATGACCATGGTTGACTATGTTTGACCATGACAATGGTTAACTTTGGTAGATCTTGGTTGAATTTTGGAAGGAAAGGTTGAATATGGTTAAATTTTGT
>ML778837.1:450916-466409 GCA_009831015.1 Picea engelmannii
CAATATATATATTAATTAAACACATCATATAAAAAAAATAAGTTAAACACATCATAAAAAAAATATAATTTATATTGGATGAGAGGTAATTAAAAAAATCAACATAAATATAAACACATCATATATATATATATAATGAATTAAGTGTAACATATAAAAAAATGAATTTAACACATCATAAACACATTACAAACACATTTTTGCATTGAAATAGGTCACCTCTTTGCAATATTGGGCTATGTTTGTTACAATGTGACAATAGGTTGCATACATCACATTGTGACGGTGGGTTATGTTTGACACATTGCGACATTTCAAAATGTTTCTCAGATTATGAAATCAAGATATTTGCATCACATTGTGATGATGATGCATTGTTCATCACATTGTGATGATGAGGCTAAGTTCTTCACATTGTGAGAATATGCCTATGTTCATCATAGTGTGAGGATAGGACAATACTCTTCACATTATGACGACATGGTATGCTCATCAAATTGTGATGTTGTTATTCTTGTCAGAATGTGATGATACCATGTTAGTCACAATGCAACATTATGGATGTGTTCATCACATTAGGATGATGGGTTGATTTTTGTCACATTGCAATGATGAGGCTATGTTCATGACATTGCGACAATGAGGCTATGTTCGTCACATTTCTACAATATGGTTGTTATCATCACAATGTGAAAATGGGGATATGTTCCTGACATTGTGATCCTAGGGAAGTGTTCATGACATTGGAACATTACTGTGTCTATCATGTGATGCTACCATGTTCATCACATTGTGACAATATTGTTATGCTCATCACACTACAACAACAGGGTTATTCTTGTCACATTGCAATGACGAGGAAATGTACATCACATTGCAATGTTACATTGCGACAAGGTTGGTTTCATCACATTTCAATGATGAGGATATGTTCACCATATGGTGATGTTGAGGCTATGTTTGTCACATTGTGACAATATGACTATGTTCATCACAATGTGACGATGGGGTTATGTTTGTCACAATCCAATGATAAGGAAATGTAACATCACATTGTGACATTACTATGTTTTTCATGTGATAATACCATGTTTCTCACATTGTGACAATATGGCTATGTTCATCATATTACGAAAACGGGGCTATGTTCGTCAAATTGCTACAATCGGGTAATGTTCATCACATTGTGATGTTACTATGTTTGTAATATTGTGATGCTACTATGTTCATCACATTGCAATATTACTATGTTCCTCGTGTTAGAACATTTAGTTTTGTTCATCACATTGCTAGGTGGGGTTATGTTCATCACATTGCAATATTACTATGTTCCTCGTGTTAGAACATTTAGTTTTGTTCATCACATTGCTAGGTGGGGTTATGTTTTTCACATTACAAGGTCGGTTTGTGTTTGAGACATTACAAAATAGAAGTTTTGATAAAGTTAAAAAAAAAATCTAATGAAGTGTTTCCTTTTTTCACAAAGATAGGAACATTGAACTCATGTGATATATTACATTGAAGGAATATTAGAATCATACTTTTTCTAAGGACATTGATAGCAAATCATCTTTAACTTTATAGATGATCATTTTTAATTGTTCTAAAAACATCGATACAAAATCATCTTGAACTTTGTATATGATGAATTATACTTGTCTAAGGATATTTATAGTAAATCTACTTGATTTATACTTGTTCTAAGAACATTGACAGAAAATCATTTATTAATTTATACTTGTTATAAGAACAATTATACACAATCATCAAGAACTTTACAGATGATGAGTTATTATATTCTAAGGACCTTGATAACTAATCTACTTGATTTATATGATGATGATTTATATTTTTTCTAAGAACATTTAAAGGAAATCATCTTTTTTTATAATTTGTAAATGGAGATTTAACAAATACTTATATAATATAGAAATATCAAAATGTCAAAACTAGAAATACAATATATTGGTAGTATTCCATTAATAAATATTTTTAGAAAGCTAAATATATAATTTGCAATATTTCTCAAGATTAAATACATTTAGAAAATTTATAGTGTTTCTTCGAGATTAAATATATTTACAATTTAATGGATTAAAATTAAATTATTATTATTTAAATTGAATTCAAATAATTTTTTTGTTATTATAAAATAAACCCTAATATAAATAACCATCGCCATAATTTTAATAGGAATAGCCATAATCCCAATGTGACCATAACACTAACCCTAACAACCCTAACCCTAATCCTAATAACCATTGACATTAATATATTATTAATACATTTCTTGACAACTCTAATTATTAATATTGATTAATAATTAGTGTATAAAGGGTATGTATGTGACATAGTTAAAGTAATCATTGTAAAATATAGTTAAATATATATTAATAATAACTAATGATATTATTATTATTATTAATTAAAAATTGTTAATGTATTATGTATAATAATTCTAAAGTATTAATAATACTTTATTAACGATAATACTAATGATTATTAGTTATGACAATAAAATATTATTAATAATATTTATAGTTATTATTACTATTCACTAATAATAATAACAAGTACTTGCTTATATTAATAATAAATATATTAATTATCATGAATTATTAATAACTATTAATATAGTTAATGGTTGATATTAAATTAACTCCTAATATTAATAATATAATATAATATTAATTATGTTTTATTATAGTAATGTAATATTTATAACACTAACCCTAACTCTATTAATAAGTAATGTATCATTAATTAATACATTAACCCTAACTCTAATAACTCTAAATCTATTATTTAATAAATTATTAATAACCTTAATTGTAAAACATTTAAATATACAAAGCACTCCATTCAACTAGGTCATTAAAAATGATTGATTCTACCCAATTTAAAATCCATAAGATAATGCCACCAAAGATTTTATATTAAGTTTCATTTGTCACAAACATAAATAAAAAATAAATATTTTATAGGATAAATAATTATGTATAAACATAAATGTATATATATCTAATAATATTTTTTTTATTTCAAGTAATTTTTTAAATCAAAGTGGTGGGAATGTAGAGATATTAATCTTAAAAGAATATTACATTCATTATCGTTCGTGCATATACATAATGTATCCACTGAATGTAAACTCTAAAATAAACATGTATCAATAAAATAAATATTAATTAAGATAGAATGCATTAACATTATCCACCTAATTATTAACATATTTTTGATTTCACCATTAAATTATTTTAGAATGCATTAACATTATCCACCTAATTATTAACATATCTTTGATTTCGCCATTAAATTATTCTAAAATAGGAAGGGTTATTCACCTAATTATTAATATATCCTTGATTTCACCATTAAATTATTTTAAAATGAAGAAGGGTTAATTATGATTTTAATAGAAAAATTAAAAATTATAATTCAATGATACTACCTATGCCATAATAAATTCCATTAGTTTTACTGAGTTTACACAATTATCCACCTAATTATTAACATATCCTTGATTTC
Organism: Picea engelmannii; assembly: GCA_009831015.1. Lineage (NCBI taxonomy): Eukaryota > Viridiplantae > Streptophyta > Pinopsida > Pinales > Pinaceae > Picea > Picea engelmannii. Next base: position 454,445 of record ML778837.1, read on the forward strand.
ACCATTAAATTATTCTAAAATGAGGAAAGGTTAATTATGATTTCAATGGGAAAATTAAGGATTATAATTCAATGGTACTACCCGTGCCATAATAAATTCCACTAGTATCAAAGTGGTAGGAATGGAGAGCTATTAATCCTAAAAGAACATTACATCCATTATTGTCCGTGCATATACATAATTTATTCATGAACTGTAAACTCTAAAATAAACATGTATCAATAAAATCAATGTTAATTAAGGTAGAATGTATTAACATTATCTACCTAATAATTAACATATCCTTGATTTCATCATTAAATTACTCTAAAATAAGGAAGTGCTAATTATGATTTTAATTGGAAAATTAAATATTATAATTCAATGGTACTACCCAGGCCATAATAAATAACACTAGTATTACTCAGTTTACACAATCGATTGACGAGAAAAGTAGTTATTGATATAAAATCTCTGTCACTCAAAAATTTGTATAATACATTGTAACTACAGAAAGTGCAACTAACTCGGATAAACTCCATAACTCAAAAAGGATGGTGGTCATGCATGCAAATTTTGTATATATATATAAATATAGGAAAGATCGCACATTAACTATGAAAATAACTCCAAAACTTTGAAACGTCACGCAATGAAATTAATCGCAACTAATATTAAATTCACACATGTCAAACCGGTAGAGAATGTTGACCCAAGAATAAAAATGCAATTTGAAACCAAAATGAGAACGAATATTTAAAAGTGTTGTGATCGAGGTAGTTACACCATGGTGATAGTGGACAAAAAGATATAATATTGAAATGGAAATAACGATGATTGAAAAGAATTGAAGAAAGTGAAATCGCATTTTCCATAGAGAACATAATATGCGAAATGATATTGACGCCATGGCCGAGGTTCACTTCATGGTCAAGATGTATTGTAGAACTTGAAAAAAAAAATTAGGTTTCTAGTAACGAAGTGAAATATATGGAGATGTGTAAAAAATTAGGTTTCTAGTAACGAAGTGAAATATATGGAGATGTGTATGTAACATTTTTAATTATTATGAATGATAAATATTATTTTAATGAATTATTAAAATAGATTTGAGACTTTATTATAATATTATTATTATTGGTAGTTGAACCAATTAATGGGAGAGATAAGGTGGTTGAGGAATTAATGGGGGTAAGGCTGTTGGAGAAAGGGATTTGAGGGAGGAAGATAAGGAGGAAGGGAGAACTCGGGGAGAAGGATCTTGTTTTGGAGATATTTTTTTGTTTATGGGAAGGCGAGAAAATTTGGAGAGGAAGAAGGAGGAGGGCAGGAAACAACAATTTTGGGGCTGGAACAGTTTTGCTTGAGGACTCTCATAGGAAACAGTTGTTGTTGGGAATTTTGGGCTCGAGGGCCAGGAAACCATAAGGATTCTTGGAGTTAGGGAGTCAGAGAGGTTGTTCCTAGTTGGCTGGGAGGTTAATACTTAGTTTGGGCAGGGCAGGATCAACATCATCAACATCATCATCATCTTCAGGTTTGGCATCATGTTGAGGTAAATACCTTATGCATTTTCTTATACTGTTGTTCATCATTATACTGTTGCTCATTATTATACTATTTTTAATTATGATCATTTAATGTTGTTCATTATTATACCGCTAAACTGTCAATTATTATGCTGGAACAGTAAATAAATAAGTAAATTAGAAAGATTTTTTGTATTTATATTTATTTTTATATGGTTATTTATGCATAGGCCTTACAAATGGTATCAGAGCTAGGTTTCAAAAATGAAACCTAGGGATTACACATCCTCTTAAGTGAAAGATTATGTTATTTGTTCTATAAACAACTGAGAAAAAAAACATGGATACACAACACTGAAAACCTTTAATCACAACTAGTAAATAACCAAAAATAACCCCAAAAAAATAATATATATATATATATATATAGGCCCAAGGTCCAAACTCCAACAACTCCAACTCCACCCAACCTGCAAGTCAAGCACAAAACAACATATTTTAACACTTGTTATAAATAAATAGGCCCAAGGCCCAATCTATTTCATTAAGCAATCTCCAAGCCACGAGCTCCCATATGAAATCCCAACTCCAGATCAGCGCCCAACACCACTCGCAAGGCACAAGGAGAATAGCCTGTGTATTCATATTTCGTGCACACGACAAAAACAACTTTCACAGCTGTGATATATTCATATGGGACTCTCCCTGTAATAATTTCCCACAATACAATGCCAAAGCTCTAGACATCAACCTTCCTGTTGTGTGGCTTGTGGTTGATTACCTCAGGTGCCATCCAGTGATATGTGTCTCGATCTTCATTCAGATAATCACAGTTTATTTCCTCAAAATCAATACCAAAGTCCACAACTTTCAAGCACATATCTCCTGTGAATAGTAGATTCTCTGAGTTTAAGTCATCGTGGATAACCCCTTGTGAGTGAAAATATTCCATACCTCGAGCAATATCCAAAACTACTTATACAAACTCTTTCAGAGACATAGATCCCGGTTCTCTCTTATGCAAAAAAAAAGATCAGAGAATACTTACAATAGCTCAATTTTATTGCCAAAACAACACTCTGCTCTCACTCGGGTTCGAATCTTACAAACTTTGATAATAAGCTTCCACCGACTCTTTTTCTTGGCAGCGAAAAACGAACAATATCAACCCTCTTGAGATGCAGTACTTTACCCACTGTGCTGCCTAACCCAACTCTCCAATCCAACAAGGCATGCATACAACGCCAAGCCAAAACTAAGCATCAAAGTCCACAACTCGCAACAACACTATGACGCCAAAGTGCCAAGCCCACATGACATGGGGGAATAGGGTTCCCTATGCATCCCTCAAGCACCCAAGCCATGGCCAAGGGAGAAACCAGCCATGAGGTGGAGAGACCATAAGGGGTCGTGGTTCCTCCAATGCCCAATGCAAGCACTAAGGCCTGAAACCAAGAATCAAGCCAAAGGAAGAGCCTACGGGGGGATAAGCTTGTGAAAGAAGACCAAGCACCAAGTGCTAAGGAAGAATCCTAAAGGAGCGACTACATATGCACTATGCATCGGGAGAAAATGCTTCTAATTGTGAATTCTGCGACCAAGTGTCAAGTGCCAATGCACCAAGGGTGAGCACATGAGGAATATAGACCACGATGAGTGTTCCTTTAGATCAACTAAGCCAATACCTAGGATGATACCAATCTTGCGAGTATGCCTCGAGGGCTCCTTTAAGAAAACATTCTCTAAGGTTTACATTGTTGAGAAAACCATTTAACCTTGAAAGAGGAGTGTATTCGAGAAACTTCATGCCTCGTGCTCTTTGGTTGCATAAAATCTATCATTTTTTACTCTTTCTCTTCTTTAAGTTTCGAGTGCACCAATGCCAAGCTCAAGATCAAACGCACACTAGGTCACGAGGAAAGAGCCAGCAATATAGTCCATTGCACTACTGAGGGAAGAGGGACCCTCGACCCGCAGATGCAGAGGAAGAGGTGGTTGGGGAGGGAGTATTGTGCGATGTACGAGTGAGAGTGAGGGTAGGGTTTTAGGTACTAAGAGCGGGGGGGAACGTGGGCCTCATGTGAGGATCCACGATGCCCAACCTTGATTATTAAATTTTTTTTTTTTTTTTTCTTTTCTTTTTTAATTAGTTAGTAAATATTTATTTATTTATTGACTTTGTTTATTTAAAATAAATTTCAAAAAAAAATGTAATAAACATGCATAAGGTATTATTAAATTATTTTGTTTAAAAAAAAAACATTTTTTTATATATAATTATTAATTTACAAATTTTATTTAATTTTTTTTTTCTATATAGAGAAGTATAAAGTTTTAGATTTTTATTTTATAAGCTAAAGAATTTAAAAAATAATAATAATAATAATATTAATAAAAAAATATTAATTTATTAATGTTAACAAAAATTTATTTATTAATGTTAGTAAAAGAGATTTGATGCATATTAGAAAGTGCGTTATAGGTGAGAGAGTCAGTAGTTTACTTAGGTGAAGACACCGAGCTTAGATTCTTTAACACTGACCTAGCGACTTAGCCTAACCCTATGTTTACAAGTATAAGTTGAGCGAATGCGAATTGCCTTAGATTATTCCCTGACAAGCATTTGGTTTGAGGCAGATTCAATTATTCAAGATGGTTAAGACTCGGGGAAATCGAGGCCGAGGGGCATCATTGGAAGGACCGCCAACGTCGGTGTTGCCACCACCATCGCCTGAATTAACTCTCATTTTGCACTCTTTGGAGACTTTAAAGGAACTCATTTCTAAGACCGTCACAGGGCAGTGCGCAGTTTTCATCTCATGTTACATGTTGGGGATGTGGAGGAACCCATTACCAGCATGAATGCCCAGAGTTGCAAATAGGATTTGTGCATAGATAAGAAAAGGCCCTGATGGGAAGAGCGAGTACTAGCCACCAAATTTATGCAATGGTTAATAATCATGAGGCAGAACATCAATCCATGGTGGTGGAGTCGTTATGTATGCTAAAGCATGTCAATGTTATAATTTTAATTGATTATGGTTCTACATATAATTTCAATTCATCATCTGCATTAGAAAGGTGTGGGTTGGAAGCCTATGAGAATGATGACTTTAAACAAATTGAGATGGCTTTGGAGGAAAAACAGGCAGTAGGAACTAGCATTTATAATTGACTAGTAGACCTGGGAGTGTGTACTACTAGGTTGAAGGTATACGTCACCACTCTAGGGATGTATGACCTAATCATTGGAATGGATTGGTTAGAATCCCATCGAGCTATGGTATATTGTGTCGCAAAAGGGTGCTTTGTTTTGACAATGAAGGAAGGCCAGTAGATATCCACGGTGTATGGAGGAAGGTGTCTCTACGATTTATCTCAACTATGAAGGTTAAACGTTGCATGAGGCAAGGGTGTCGACTATATGTAGTGGAAGTAGTGAATGAAAGGAAAGAACCCTCCCTGGATCAGTGCCCAGTATTGTTTGAGTTTAAGGATGTTTTCTGAAAGAGTTGCGAGGGTTTCCTCCTAAGAGGGAGCTTGATTTTACTATTGAGATAAATCCTAGTACAAAGCCAATTTCCAAGACTCTGTATAGGATGACAACACCTGAACTTTGTGAGTTGCAGATGCAATTGAAATAACTACTCGAATTAGGGCTAATAAGTCCTAGTGTCTCACCTTGGGGTGCACCAGTAATTTTTGTGAAGAAGAAGGATGGTTACTTATGACTGTGTATAGATTATAGGGAATTGAAATGTGCTACAGTGAAAAATAAGTACCCAATGCCACGGATAGATGATCTCTTTGATCAGATGAAAGGAGCAACGATGTTCTCAAAAATTGATTTGCGATGAAGTTATCACCAGTTAAGGATTAAGGAAGGTGATATTCCTAAAACTACATTTTGAACTCGATTTCGGAATTACGAGTTCGTTGTAGTACCTTTCGGTTTGACCAATGTGTCAGCAGTATTCATGAGCCTCATGAATGGTGTATTTTGGAAGTACTTAGACCACTTTGTACAGGTCTTTCTAGATGATATCCTCATCTATTCCAAGAATGAAAGAGAACATGAGGAACAATTGCGAGTGGTGTTGTTCTTCCTTAGAGAGAAGAAATTGTATGAAAAGTTGTTGAAGTGTTCCTTCTTCCAGAAAGAAATTCACTATTTAGGTCATATCATTTCTGGTGAAGGAATATCTGTGGACCCAGAAAAGGTAAAGGCCATTATGGAATGGCCAGTGCCAAAAAATGCTCATGAGGTGAGAAGCTTCATGGGGATAGCAGGTTATTACTAGATATTTGTGGAAGGGTTCTCTAAAATAGTGAAACCCATCACCACTCTGCAGTGCAAGGGGTTCAAGTATGAATGGACAGAAGAATGTGATAGTGCATTCATTGAGATTAAAAGGTTACTAACTAGTGCACCAATTCTATGAGTGTCGGATATGGAAAAGGACTTCATAGTCTGCACAGATTCTTCGAAGAAAGGGTTGGGGGCCCTGCTAATGTAGGATGGAGGATTGATAGCATATGCATCAAGAAAATTGAAGCAACATGAGGAGATTTACGCTAATCATGATTTAGAGTTGGCAGTTTTAATTCTACCTCTGAAACTTTGGAGGCACTATCTAGTGGGGAGAAATTTTGATCTCAAAATGGACCATGAAAGTTTAAAACATCTCTTCACTCAAATAGATCTCAGTGCCAGGAAGAGGCGATGGAGTGAGTTTATGAGTGAGTATGATTTTGGAATTTTGTACATCAAGGGAAAGGAGAATGTGGTCGCAGATGCCTTGAGTAGGAGACCACGTGTATTCTCTTTGGTACCCTTAAAAGTTAATCTGAGGTAGTGGGTGTTGATGCAAATCCTTGGATATAGTTGGTATTTAAAGGTTAATTCAATCCTTCAGAGTGGGAGGCAATTAGATCCAAAGTATGAAGGATATATCCTGGAAGCAGATGGACTATTAAGATATCAAGGAAGGATGTACATCCCTGAAGGTGGGGATATTCAAAGCATCATACTGAAGGAAGCCCATAGAGCACTTTATTGTGCGCATCCGGGTGTGAAGAAAATGTACGTAGACATGAAGAAGCTTTTATTCTGGATAGGCATGAAATGTGATGTATTCCATTTCTTCACCGAGTGCCTAAAGTGTCAACAAGTGAAAGATAACCACCACCACTTGACAGGTCTCCTACAGCCGCATGATGTCCCTATGTCCAAGTGGGAAGTCATTTCTATGGATTTTATTGTGGCATTACCACTCACATCCCATAGACACAATGCCATTCTTGTGATAGTTGATAATTTAACCAAGAGTGCTCATTTTATTCTGGTTTAGAGACACTTATGATGTCATTGATGTGGCACGGGTGTTTGTATGTGAGGTCATCTGTTTGCACAGGATACCCAAGAAGATAATTTCAGATAAGGACTCGAGATTCACTTCTAGGTTTTGGACAAGTTTGCATTCAACGTTGGGGAATCAGTTGAACTTAAGCACAACTTATCATCCTGAAATAGATGGGAAAACTGAGAGAATAAATAAGGTTATGGAAGACATGCTTAGGATGTATGTTATGGATAATCAAACCCATTGGGAGAAGTACCTACCTTTGGTAGAGTTCGTCTACAATAACAGTTTTCATAGCTCCATCAGAATTCCACCATATGAAGCTCTATATGGAAGTCCATGAAAAACATCGTTGAGTTGGGAATGGTTAGAAGACCGAGTGACAGTTGGGCCAGAATTGATTCAAAAGATGGAGGAATGTGTGACTCGGATTAGGCAGAGACTAAAGGAAGCACATGATAGAAAGACAAGTTATGCTGATGCACATAGGACTGACCAAAGTTATAAAGTGGGAGACCAAGTTTCCATTCGTATCAGGCCTAATAATAGTGCCATTCGATTCAGGAAGGGGACAAATTTTTCACCTCGATTTATAGGACATTTCAAAATCCAAGAGAGAATTGGACCCGTTGCCTATCGTCTCGTACTGCCATCCCACTTGCATAAAACTCATAATGTTTTTCATGTATCTGTTCTACGTCATTATGTTGCTGACGAATCTGATAAACTGAATTGGAAGGAATTGTAGGTATCAGACGTAGGAAGCCTCACAGTAGAACCGTTACGCATATTGGACCGTAGAGTCCGACAGCTCAGGAACTATCTGGTAGACCAAGTTAAGGTCCAATGGGACAAGTATAGCCTAGGATTTGTTACTTGGGAGGATGTCGAGACATTACAATGAGGTCATTCCTCACTTTTTTTGACCACCTAGAGAATATGTTTCTCGAAGTTTGGGTGTATGTAATGCCACCTTTTGACTTAGACGACTAGAATTAACTAAGGCCTAATCACCTTTGTTTTCTATTCACTTTGAAAATATCAATGATACACTTGAACTTTTTAGACGTATGAACCTATGTGAATGTCAATTCTATGAATGTTTAACGTTATTCAAATGATGATGGATATTATCCAATCTATTATGTGAGTGAAAATTCTATGAATGTTTAACGTTATTTGAATAATCATGGATATGATGCAATTGATTATGTGAATGACAATTCTATGAATGTTTAATGTTATTTGAATAATCATGGATATGATGCAATCGATTATGTGAATGACAATTCTATGAATGTTTAATATTATTTGAATAATGATGGATATGATGCAATCGATTATGTGAATGACAATTCTATGAATTTTTAATGTTATCTGAATGATGATGGATATGATGCAATCTATTACGTGAATGTCAATTCTATGAATGGTTAACATTAATTGAATTATGGGGATATTATGCGATCTATTTCTAACTTGAAAATTTTGACATTTAAAGTTGTTGGTACGTGTATACCGAATTGAGATTATGGTTGAATGCATTTACATGATGATAATGCATAGATATGTATGAGTTTGTGTTATAGACTAATATGCAGGTCAATGGGAAATGAAATAGTCAAAGGATACTGATAATAAAAGGTTATGTCCTGAACACCGACCAAGAAACAATATGGTATGAATCTTTGTATGTGAAATCATGTTGGTTCGAATTATTTTCTATGATATATGGACCAGTGTAGGTTTTTAAGTGGTGAGACTGCCTAAAACTGAATATACGATGAAAAAATTCCCAACAACACAGTGCCACTGTATATTCCATGGTAGGGTGTGGACCCCAATCCTATTAGGAGGGGTGGAGGCATTTCCCATCGTGTATCCTCTAAAAGCTAGAGTGTTGGAAGGACAGTGTTAGCTCACGCTCCCCTAGACATGTGATGATGACTATTAGTTTCCTGTTGGGGAATCTTGGTCAAGAGAGTGACACTTCTGCTTACGGGTTCAATTTGGAGTTAGGTCAATATAGTTGATGCTCCAAGATAATCTAACAGAGGAAGGATAGGTATGGAATAAAAAAGTAATTTAGGGATGAAGGATGAATAGAAATAGTTGAGAGTGTATGAGAATTTTTCCTTATAGTGGAATTTATTGTTTTCCCCTTTTGAAAAGAAAGTATGTATATATATGTATTCATAATTACTTAACTGAACCAAAATTGTCTAAATGAACGTTGTTGAGCTAAATTATTGTAATTAAGGTATTTTGCGAACATTTTAATTGGTTTATTATCTTTTATGAAATGAATGGTCTTGTTGATTGGATTGGACGCATACAAGAATTACTATAGGTGTGATAATTATTGTCATTAGTACATGCACAAGACTTGTATGTGCCAGCTACACATGAATTTCTTGCACATGTACACTAGTATGTATACGTTTTTTTTTTCTTATTGATAATGTTGTTTATTGGATATGAGTATATGAACATTGTGTCATTTCCCTTGTATTGCAAATAACTCTAACTTCAGGACGAACTTTATTGAAGGGTGGGTGTATGTAACAACCCTAATTAATTCTTTAATTATCATGAATGATAAATATTAATTTAATGAATTATTAAAATAGATTTAAGGAGACTTTATTATAATATTATTATTATTGGTAGTTGAAACAATTAATGGGAGGGATAAGGTAGTTGAGGAATTAATGGGGGGTAAGGAGGTTGGAGAAAGGGATTCAAGGGAGGAAGATAAGGAGGAAGGGAGAACTCGGGGAGAGGGATCTTGTTTTTGGGAAATTTTTGGTTTATGGGAAGGCAAGAAAATTTAGAGAGGAGGAAGGAGGAGAGAAGGAAACAACAGTTTTTGGGTTGGAAAAGTTTTGCTTGAGGACTCTCATAGGGGCACAGTTGTTGTTGGGAATTTTGGGCTCAGGGGCCAAGAAACCGTAAGGATTCCTAGAGATAGGGAGACGGAGATGCAGTTCCTAGTTGGTTGGGAGGTTAATACTCAGTTTGGGCAGGGCAGGCTCAACATCATCAACAACATCATCAACCTCAGGTTCAACATCAGGTTGAGGTAAATACCTTATGCATTTTCTTATACTTTTGTTCATCATTATATTTTTGTTCATTATTATACTGTTGTTCATTATTATGATGTTAAACTGTTAATTATTACGCTGAAACAATAAATAAAGAAGTAAATTAGAAAGAATTTATGTATTTATATTTGTTTTTATATGGATCTATATGCACAGGCCTTACAGTGTACATACTATATGTAGGTTTCCAGTAACAAAGTGAAATATATCGAGATGTAACTAGAGAAATTATGAAAATGCATGAAAATAATTATGAAATTCAAGATTAGGTAGAATACATGAAAATAATATTGTGTCAAATCCATGAAATGGATGAAAATAATATTGTGTCAAAGAAAATGCTTTTGAATCGGGAATATATGGAAGCATTATCGGGCTTTTGATACCATATTATTCTCCAACAATTGCATTGATGGCACCGTGGAATTCTTTCACCGAAGAATTCATTACGTGTGTGGAATTCATTACACTCACTCCCACTTCCTTGAAACGACGTAATTCATTAAGTTGGCCATGATTTCCATGGAGAATATGAAATAGCTTGCCAATATGGCGGATTCTATCTGTAGGTGTATGGTAGATATGGAAAATGTGGTGGAAATGTAAATCTAATACTGTAAAAGAGAAAAACTTAATAGTGAAGTAAATGTTTAATTTCAAGTAAGTTTTCTAATCACTTGAACTTGGCAATTAGATGGTCACACAGTAATTTCTTAATCATATTAAGTCAATTTTAAAAAGTAAACAGATTAATGGATGCATTTAAAAATGCTAGAAAGTTATGAACATGAGATCTCATTCGTTGATTTGGAAGGACGACGGAGAATATTCCAACATATTCAATTGATAACCATACATTTGGAATTTATGGTTAAAAGATCATTAAATGTGCCCATTTCCAATAGGTGTACGTATTTTGGCATAACTAGCAACAACCACTTTATAAAAGTGGTTGATATACGCCGATTGGTGCGATTAATTTAGAAAGGTGTAAAATGGCATCGATTGACATATATCAACCACTTTTATAAAGTGCCTATTTCTAGTTGACGACCGACATGATTTAGCGACAACCATTAATGTATTAATACATAATTATTGTATTAATTAGTTATTACATTAATGTAATATATAGCAATAACTTATTAATATATCATATTAATGTGTTAATGTGTTAATGCATATATTATGGTTTATTAATGTATAAATTAAATTATTAATTAACATTAGTGTATAAAATAACTTATTAATTGATTGATGATTAAATTGGTGTATGAGACTTCATTGTTTGTGTGACAAGGGACCCCCTCCATGCAAGAATTTGACTACTAAAGTTTGGAGAGATATACATGCCCAACCCCCCTCTATATTTGAACCTATGACCTCCAAGGAGGAAACACATGTTCTCGACCTTGTATAAAGTAAAGTATCAATACATTACACATTATTACATTAATAAAATATATAAATTAAAGTATTAATACAATAATAATTTATTAATGCATTAATACATTATTATCTAATACAATGATAAAATATTAATACAGTAATAAAATAATACATTATTAAAGTAGTAATGCATTATTAATGTATCAATATGTTAATACATTTAGTGAAAATGACCATGGTTAATTATGGTTGACCATGAGATCACGATTTTTTATGGTCATGACTATGAAGGACATTAATACATTAATGTATACTATAATGTATTAATTTAATTAATTTACACATAAACACATTTTTAATAAATACATTACTAAAGTATGAATACATTAAAAAAATATTAATACAGTGATAAAGTAATACATTAATAATACATTAAAAAATAGTAATACATTAATAAATACATTATTAAAGTATTAATACATTAATAAATACATTATCAAAGTAGTCATACATTATTAAAGTATTAATATAGTAATACATTAATTGACAATGACCATGGTTGACTATGGTTGACCATTACAATGGTTAACGTTGGTAG
>ML778837.1:466661-483684 GCA_009831015.1 Picea engelmannii
ATGAATGAATTAAATGCAACATATAAAAAAATGAATTAAACATATAATAAGCACATTAGAAACACATTATTGCTTTGGAATAGGTTTGTCACATTTTGGCTGTGGGTTATGCTCGCTACATTACGACATTGGGAAATGGTTATCTCTTTGCAATATTGGGCTATGTTTGTCACAATGCAACATTACGTTGCATACATCACATTACGACATGAGGATATTTGCATCAAATTCCGATGACAATACATTCTTCATCATATTGCGACGATGAGGCTAAGTTCGTCACATTGAAAAAATATGACTATGTTCATAAGATTGTGATTACAGGGAAATTCTCATCGCATTCAACCAAAGGCTATGTTCATCAAATTGCAGCATTGATATGCTTGTCAGAATGCAACGAGACCATGTTTGTTAGAATTAAACATTATGGCTATGTTAGACATATTAAGACAAGGGGGCTATTATCGTCACAGTGTGATGATGAGTCTATGCTCATGACATTGCGACAATGAGGCTATGTTCATCACATTGTGGTGTTACTATGTTTGTCATGCAACACTACCATATATAATGAATTAAACACATCATTAAATACAATATATATACTCAAATTATATGTGTTTATGATGTGTTAACTCATTTGTTATATGATGTGTTTAATGTGTGTGTGTGTGTGTGTGTGTGTGTGTGTATATATAGATATATATATATATATATATATATATATATATATATATATATAAATATATGAATTTAAAGCATCATATAAAAAAATTAGTTAAACACATATAATTTATGTTGGATGAGAGGTAATTAAAAACTCAACATAAATATAAACGCATCATATATATAATGAATTAAATGTAACATATAGAAACATGAATTTAACACATCATAAACACATTACAAACACATTTTTTCATTGAAATAGGTCACCTCTTTCCAATATTGGGCTATGTTTGTCACAATGCGACAATAGGTTGCATACATCACAATGTGACAATGGGTTATGTTTGATACATTGTGAAATTTCAAAATGTTTCTCACATTATGACATCAAGATATTTTCATCACAATGTGATGATGATGCATTGTTCATCACATTGCAATGATGAGGCTAATTTCGTCACATTGCGACAATATTCATATGTTCATAACATTCTAAGGATAGGACAATGCTCATCACATTACGACGACAAGGTATGTTCATCAAATTGTGATGTTTCTATGTTTGTCAGAATGTGATGATACCATGTTTGTCACAATGCAACATTATGGCTACGTTCATCACATTAGGATGATGAGTCTGGTTTCATCACATTGCGATGATGAGGCTATGTTCATGACATTGCGACAATGAGGATATGTTCGTCACATTGGGACAATATGGCTATTATCATCACAATGTGACAATGGGGATATGTTTTTGACATTGGGATCCTAGGGAAGTGTTCATCACATTGGAACATTACTATGTCTTTCATGTGATTCTACCATGTTCATCACATTGTGACAATATGGTTATGCTGGTCACACTACGAGAATAGGGTTATTCTTGTCACATTGCAATGACAGGGAAATGTTCATCACATTGCAATGTTACATTGCGGTGAGGTTGATTTCATCACGTTGCAATGATGAGGCTATGTTCATCATATTGTGATGATGAGGTTATGTTTGTCACAGTGCGACAATATGACTATGTTCATCACAATGTGACGATGGGGCTATGTTTGTCACAGTGCAATGATAGGGAAATGTAGCGTCACATTGCAATGTTACTATCTATGTCATGTGATAATACCATGTTTTTCACATTGTGAGAATATGTGTAACACCCTTCTGTTGCACGCACTGAGCAAACTTATTCTTTGAGGACATTTGCGTGTAAGTGATCCAGGTGATTATACTATTGGTTGTTTTGATAATGATTACGAGATATTGTGGATTCTCTATTGATTTTCTATTGACTGGGTTCTCCTGAGTGTAAAGGACTCTGGAAATTGAGGATGTTGAGGCATCGATAAAACCCCTTGGACTCTGGATCAAGTCAAGGGGTGGATTGTTATGGTTTGAATGTTTTTTATGTGACATGTGTACATATGATTAGATGTTATGATGATTTCTTATTATTGCTGACATGATTCATTGATGGATGTAGGCTGACGATAGCTTGCTGGCCAAAATCACATTTGGATTAGAGGGGTCACGCAAGACAACCAGATGCATTGAGGGAGAGGTGTGGCAGCAACCCTACCACAACCTACTAGCACTCCTATCGTGGATTGAACTGTAGGTTAACGATTACCTAGTTCGAGAAGATGCATGATGTTGTGATGACAAACTATGACAGTCACTCACAATGATTCTAAGGGTCGTTCAATAAGGTAGGGTCCTTATTCCTTAGAGGCCCTTATTATCCCACAAGATCACCTGACGAAGTATTGACTCCAGGGGTTTGACATCTACCAAATTCAGTCAAGAGGCGAGTGGAACCCTTGGAGCATGTAGTTCATCTTGAAGGGCACATTACCACAAATAAAATAGAAAGAGGCGAGTGGAACCCTTGGAACACGTAGTGCGTACTGAGGGGCACGTCACAATTTTAACTAGTAAGTTAATAAACCTAGTTCCTATAAAATTATGCCTCCTTAGGACCTGGTCGGCCTTAAAATGAATAAAGTGATGAGTAATTTTAATAACAAATTTTCCCTTAAGAACTGTCACTGAGCCTAGTGAATTTAAAACCCAGGTCTAAGTAGAACATTTAAACAAAAATTAATTAGACACATAACAAGAAGGGGGTAAATAAATTCAAACCTTAATTATTAAAGTGAAAATTGTATTGGAGGATTAAATTTATTAAAATGGGTAAATGGTTGTTTTTATCTACACCTCCTAAATTGATTTTTTGGTTCAAAAGGAAAAAGGGGGAAACTTAAAAGAAAAGGAAACTTAAATAAAAGGGGAAACTTAAGCAAAAAGGGGAATGTCCAACTTAGTAAGGAATATAGCCTTTGGGACTTTCTATTTAGGAACTCAACTAGGAATTAAGTAAGTCGTAAGTCATTTAAGAATTGTAAGGGAATATTGGGACACTAAGGAGTGTTTTTAGGAAATCTTTGAGGTGTGTGAGGGAAATAGGAATAATTAATTAATTAATAAATTGATATTCTGGTGCAACTAGGGGATCGGGCGACATGTGTACGGGAGAGGTTTTTCGTATTTAAAAAAATGAAAAAGGGAATATAATGAGGGTTTGAGAAACTAATGACTAAGAAACTCTATAAAAAGGATCGCGGAGGAGGAGGATGGATTACATGTGGCTTGTGTAACGTTACACTGCTGAAGTTTTGTCTTGATTAAACTTTCTCTTGTGGGAGTTGGTATACCCAGCTCGGGTAACGCATGCTAGCTCAAACTTGAGAGGCGAACTGGGTGCTAGCATTCTTTGGTATTGTGTGTGTGGCCCCTTTGCATCTATGGGGGATTAGGTGGAAGAAGAGTACCCCTAGAGTTGGCCGGGAGGTACTGGTGAGGTCTAATCGGTTGGAAAGTCAGAGTTGGATGGAGCGCGAGCACAAGACATTCACTTTCGGTTCTTCGCATCTAGATATGGTACGCATGTGCATAATTTGTACTGAATAATAGCTCAATTTCTTGATCATGTATTTCTTTATTTTCGAAATCTCACTTGCGTAGATGTTGTTAAAAGAATAAGACTCCTTTAGCTTATGCATAGGAAATTTTATCTGAGCGATAGTGCGCCGTGTGAAATTGAAAAAGGGTAACTAAATTTTTTTTTCTGAGCTTTGTTTTATTACTTCGTTTTATTTTAGTTTTGTTTCTCATTGGGATTATTATTGCATTTGTATTATTTACGAGGAAGACTATGTTTGGTTCTTGGGCCATTATTTTATTTTACACTGTGTTTTTATTGTTTTTAATACCAAGAATTTGTGTCTTTATCTTCTGTTCCTTTATCCTTTACGTTATTAGTCTGTGCCTGAGAAACCGGCCATGAGATAAATCGAGTGTCTTTGACTCTGGTGTTAAAGATTTAGATTCAAATTCCCTTCTTTCTTGTGCATGGATAATAAGTGTAGGATAAATTCTCCGTCGAGCAAGAAATTCTCTCATGGGGGTTTTTTTCCCTTCATTGCTCCATGATTAATGTTGTTATTTACTCTCTGCATTTCATTTTTAACTTGCCCAGCAAATCCAGTGCTTGTACAATGGGATTTCCTCCTTACTTCTCAACAATTTTGTGATCTTTACTCAACAGATTCCATTTTTCATCGCCCACCGATTTAATATCTTATTTGCATTGAAGGGGTGTAAACCTGTGTTATTTTCCATTGCTCATCCATATTTTTGTTTCTTTTCCTCAAAGAAATCATGTTATCTCGTAGTGAATCTCGTTGTATCGTACCAACCCTCTTTTTCGTTTTTTTAGGAGTGCAAATAATGGTTGTTACATCCATAGATTATGAATAATTTTTTTCTTAAATAATATATTTTGGAATGCAAAATCGTGGCTCTTATAGGACTGATTATGAGTGGATTTTTCTCTTAAATAAAACATTTTCAAGAATGCAAAATTGTGGCTCTTACAAACATAGATTATGAGTGAATTTTTCCTTAAATAAGAAATTTTGGAATGCAAAATCATGGTTCTTATAGGAATATATTTAGAATAGAATTTTATTCCGTAGAAAAATCATGTCACCCACCAAGTGGTCTATTAGGCATGATTCATTGTGTTTCATTACTATGTGATTTATTTATAATGTGAATTCTGGGAATCACTATCAGTTTTATAATTATAGGAAATTACTGTGTGATTTATTTACAAGGTAAATTCTGGCAATCACTGTCAGTTTTATAATTATAGGAAATTACTGTGTGAATTATTTGCAAGGTAAATGATGGCAATCATTATCAGTTTTATAATTATAGGAAATTATTGTGTGAATTATTTATAATGTAAATTCTGGCAATCACTATCAGTTTTATGATTATGGGAAATTACCGTGTGATTTATTTATAATGTAAATTCAGGCAATTACTATCAGCTCCATAAACATAATGTAATTATTGCCTAAATTAATGTTGGTGGATTTCAGCATTGACAAATAATGCAATTATTGTGTATATTAATGTTGGAGGATTTCAACATATGATGAATAATGCAATTACTACGTAAATAAATGTTGGTGGATTTCAGAAATTGGCGAATAATGTAATTACTGCGTGAATTAATGATTGGTGGATTTCATAATTTGATGAATGCTTAGTAACTGCATCTAAGTGAGTACATGCATGGTAAATATAAAGTAGTGGTTGGTCCAGAGCTTGTATAAGTCACTTATCGTTGTTATGGATGTAACGGACTTTAGAAGGTTGCTTTAAACAAGATTATTAAAATTACGCTGAAGGGTTTACCATTGTTGGTACTTGTAGTAGTGATGGCTTTGGTATTTGGACCCATGGAGCATTGGGTTACATGTCTCAATAGTTCAAGATTCATTCCTTAGCACATTGTAAACAGTTTAAAGTGTGCTCAATTTTTATTGATCTCTTGACACCTTGTAATAAAAGGGGTTGGGCTCTAGTGCAAAATCGATAACAAGGACACTTAACCGCTTAGAATCAGTTGTTATTGCACGTGTTGTAGGTCCATAATGATTAGTCCTTGCTTACTTACTTTTCTTGCACCTTGGCCTTAATGAGATTGTGACTGGATGGGTATTTAGAATTCTTCTGCCTTGTAGATAAAATGATTGTTAGCATCTGTTTGAATGCACCAATAAATATTAATGATGCTTGATTGATTTAGAACTAGATTACTAATGCTTCATTATGTGTTTTGTTATTCATTGCAATATCATGTGAGCTTACGGCATGCACGTTGTTACCGTGGTATTAGTGTTTCACTAATATGTCAACCATTGTGACATTGATGTCATTATTAATTGCGATGTTTATTTTCCTAATGATAAATGGAAAAAAAAAAATTACTTGTTTTATGTCGCATTATTTTCGTAACAATAGGGCTATTACATATGGTATTAGAGCAAGTTCAACCCTATGAATGTGGATCACCATGCTTTCCATTGCAGTAAACCCTTGAGTAATAACCTAGTGCTAATTAAAACTTTAATGTGTCCATGCAGTGATCTCGATTAGAAGATGCCACAGAGGTTCGCAACGTGGTTCCATGGAAGGAGGTGCAACGCCTCTAGAAGTGACTGCGCCCTTAGAGTATAACCCCCTGGAGAGCAAGTCGATGTGCTTCATGGTGGTATTTAAACTAAAGGGAGGCACTCTTCTATGGTGGAAGACGCTCATGCCACAATTGAACATAGTCGTCGAAAATGTGTCATGGGAATTGTTCGAGGAATAGTTTCGAGAGAGGTATATATCCTATCAATTTATTGAGCATCATCTCAACAAGTTAAACACATTGTGGCAGGGCATTCATACGGTGCCCAAGTATGACGCTCGTTTTATGGAGCTACTTCGGTATGCACTGCACCCGAATACCGAGAAACTTAAGGTCAACAGGTTCATGTTTGGCCTTAATGGTAGCATTTGTGCAAAGGTTAGGATTCTGATGCCTCAAAAATTGCATGACATTGTCCAAAAGACCCTCATAGCAGAGGAGGAGCTTATTAGTGGGGGTCAGAGTAGGACTCTAGCGAGACTAGTGGGGCAGGTGTCATCTGGTGTGCAACAGCATCAGACACTAGCTAGACATTTGATAAGATATTGTGGCTTCCAGAGAGGATCTACTTTCACTACACCTCGGCGACCAGCACCTCAGTAGCGGACTCCTTAATGAGGACCACAACACCAGCAACAACATCGACCACAACACCAACAGTTTAGGCAGGTTAAGAAAAATAGACCAGGGTTCCGGGCAGGTGGGACGTGAGCTTATACATTGGGTACCAGGAGTACTGGACCAAAGAAAGGGTGTGGAACATGTGGGGAGCCACATTACTAGCATGAATTCCTAGTGGAGAGGACCAGAGCATTTGGAGTAGTCGGACCCACTACCGTGGGATATTTGGGCAAGGCCCATCAGATTTATGCAGTGATGATTAACCGCCAAGTAGAGCACCAGTCAACTGTGATTGAGACATCAGGTACCATTGCTGACTAGACCCTTAGTATTTTGATAGATCCATGTTATACCGAGAGTTTTATTTCTAGTGCAATGCTAAAAATAATTAAGGTAAAGGCAGTCGAACGAGACGAGTTTATATTAGTAGAAATGGCTTCGAGAGCCAAATAAAAGGTTGGTGGGAAGGTTGTGGGTTGTAGCCTTAACCTGGGAGACTTTGTCACTAGGTCCAACCTGTACGTCACAACATTAGGGTCTTATGACATCGTGATCGGTATGGACTAGTTGGAATCACATGATGCAATACTCGATTGTAAGACAAAACAATTGAGCTTGGTCAATGATGAGGGATAGAGACATGTGATTGTAGGTAGGAACTAGGGATTCTCCCTAAGGTTCATCTCTTCCTTGCAGCTATGGAAGAGCATGCGCAAGGGATGTAAGATTTATGCGATGCTTGCGTTAAACGAGAAGGGTAGTGGAAGGTCTAGAAATCCTTCTGGTGGTGAGAGAGTTTGTTGACATATTCCCTGAGGAGTTACTTGGGATGTCATCGGAGAGGGAGTTGGAATTTACCATTGACCTAAAACTAGGAACTAAACCGATAGCAAGAACACCTTATCAAATGTTGACCCCGAAGTTACAGGAGTTGAAAATGCAACTGAAGGAGTTGTTGACCTAGGACTTATACGTCCAAGTGTGTCACTGTGGGCTGCTCTTGTTATATTCATATGGAATAAGGATGGGTTGTAGAGACACTATATTGACTATCATCAATTGAACAAGGCAATGATCAACAATTATTATCCATTTCCAAGGATTGATGATCTATTTGATCAGATGAAGGGTGCAACAGTGTTTTCAAATATCGAATTGAGATCAGGGTATCACCAGTTACAGATCAAGGAGAACGACATCCCTAAGACCACCTTTAAGACGAGGTTCAGAAATTACGAGTTTACTGTTTTACCGTTTGGACTCATGAACGCCCCAGGGGTATTTATGAGTTTGATGAATGGGGTGTTCCATGAATACTTCTACAAGTTTTTCCAAGTATTCATCGACAATATTTTTATTTACTCTTAGAAAATGGAGGAGCATGATGAGCACTTGTGCATGGTACTACAATGTCTACGAGAGAACAAGTTGTATGGGAAGTTGTCTAAATGATCATTTTATCAATCGAAGATTCACTACTTAGGGCATGTCATCTCCGGCGAGGGTATCACTATGGATCCAGAAAAGTTAGAGGCTATTATGGAATGGCCTATGCTGACGAATGTCCCTGAAGTGCATATCTTCATGGGTTTAGCAGGATACTATCGACGGTTCATTGAGGGTTTTTCGAAGAAAGAAAATCCGATCAAGGAATTGCAGAAGAAGAACAAGAAGTTTGTTTGGACCAAGAAATGCACGGAAGCATTTCGAAGGCTCAAGGAGTTGTTGACAACAACATCGATACTAAAGGTCCCTAACATGGACGTGGAGTTCTTGGTATGCACTGACGCATCCAAGGAGGAATTAGTTAGATTCTTGATGCAAGACGGTCGAGTGATCGCTGACATATCAAGAAAGTTGAGAAGGTATGAGGAGAACTATGCGACATATGATTTGTATTTGTTATCCATTGTTTATGCCTTGAGATTTTGGAGACACTACCTTACTGGATGAAAATTTGAACTAAAAATGGACCATTGTGGTCTAAAACATGTATTTATGCAAAGCGACTTGAACGCATGACACCGACATTGGTCATAATTTCTTAACGAGTATGATTTCGAGATTACTTACATAAAAGGAACAGTGAACAGAGTGGCAGATGTTCTGAGTCGGAGACCACGCATATTTTCGGTGATGCCTCGTTAGACGAATCTATGTGAAAATATCCTAACTTTATAGCTTGATGATGACTGGTACAAAGAGGTCAAGTTTTTATCAGACAAAACACAATGATGGTCCCAAAATTTGATGGAATTACTGTGGACGATGACAAATTATTGATATTTAAAAGTCAAATTTATGTACCTCCCAATGACGAGTTGAGGATTTGATCCTAAATGAAGCTCATAGAGAAACGTACATGGCTCATCTTGGAGTCATGAAGATGAAGGAAGACCTTAAACCCTTATTATTCTGGAAAGGAATGAAGGCATACATAGTCAACTACGTGGGAATATGTCTAGAATGTCAGTAGGTGAAGGCTGAACATAGGCATCCAATAGGATTGCTACAGCTGCACGCTATTCCAGAATTGAAATGGGAGGTTATTTCGATGGATTTCATTGTTGGATTGCCACTGATGGAAAGGAGACACGACTCGATGTTTGTGGTAGTCGACACTCTGACGAAGAGTTCTCATTTTATTCCTATGTGTATGATGTACCAGACACCTAACATAGCTAGAGTTTTCATCAGTGAGATTGTGAGGCTACATGGTGTGCCTAAAAGGATTATATCTTATAGAGGATCGATGTTTATAGGACGATTTTGGACTAGTTTTCAAGAGGCCTTGGGAACCCAACTTAACTTTAGTACTGCATATCAGTCGAAGATAGATGGGGAGACCAAAAGAAAAAACCAAATCTTAGAGGATATGTTGCGTATGTAAATTATGGACCAACAAAAGCATTGGGAAGAGTTCTTTCCACTGGTATAGTTTGCATAAAACAACATTTATCAAAACACCATTAAGATGGTGCCTTTAGAGTTTCTTTACGGGAGACCGTGTTAGATGCCTTTGATTTGGGATCGACATGAGGATAAGGTCCTGGTGGGACCATAAGCGATCTAAGAAATGGAAGATAAAATGAAAATAATAAGATGAAGGATCAAAGAAGTGCAGGATCGGTATAAGAGTTATGTTGATGTGCATCGTGTCGATCGTAGTTATGAAGTTGGCGATCGAGTTTTCTTGTGGGTGAAACCGCATAAGAGTTCGATCAAGTTTGGAAAGGGTGCTAAAATCTCTCCTAGGTTCGTGGGACCCTCTGAGATTGTGGAAAATAAGGGGCCTGTGGCCTCTTGACTAGCCTTGCCTAATTATTTGAGGCGTATGCACGATGTTTTTCACGTATCTATTTTGAGACATTATGTTAGCGATCCTACACATGTTATTGACATGAGTACCTTGCGGGTATCAGGAAAGGGTGCTCTCATGGTGGATCCAATCCGCATGATGGACCATCACATTTGATATCTACGACGTTAAATAGTAGATCAAGTCAAGGTCCAGTGGGACAACTATATTCCTCACTCGACGACCTAGGAGGACACATATGATATGCGTCAATAGTTCCAATTTTTGTTTGATATCTAGACCTATGATATTCTGATAAACTTTATTTAAGAAATTACATAAAATGAAACTTCGGGATGAAGTTTAAAACAAGAGGAGGTGTATGTAATATCCCTCTCTTACGCACATTGAGAAAACTTATTCTTTGAGGACTATAGGTTAACAATTACCTAGTTCAAGAATACCCACGATGTCGTGAGGGAAGATTGTGACAGTCGCTCACAATGATTCTAAGGGGTGCGCAGTAAGGCAAGTTCCTTATTCCTTAGAGGCCCTTAGTCTCCCACAATATCACCTAATGGAGTATTGACTCTAGGGGTTTGACATCTACCAAATTCAGTCAAGAGGCGAGTGGAACCCTTGGAGTACATGGTGTCTATTGAAGGGCATGTCGCACAAATAAAAATAAAAGAGGAGAGTGGCATCCTTGGAGCACGTAGTGCATCCTAAAGGGTGCATCACAGTTTTAACTAGTAAGTTAATAAACCTAGTGCCTAGAAAATTATGCCTCCTTAGGACCTCGTTGGCCTTAAAATGAATAAAGTGATGAGTAAGTTTAATAACAAATTTTACTTTAACAATTGTCGCCAAGACGAGTGAATTTAAAATATAAGTCGAAGTAGAACCTCTGAACAAAAATTAATTAGACACATAACAAGAAGGGGGTAAATAAATTCAAACATTAATTATTAAAGTAAAAATTATATTGGAGGATTAAATTTATTCAAAAGGGTAAATGGTTGTTTTTATCTACACTTGCTAAATTGATTTTTAGTTAAAAAGGAAAAACGGGGAAACTTAAAAGAAAAGGAAACTTAAAGAAAAGGGGAAACTTAAGGGAAAAGGGGAATGTCCAACTTAGTAAGGAAACTAGCCTTTGGGACTTTCTATTTATGAACTCGACTAGGAATTAAGTAAGGTGTATGTCATTTAAGAACTGTAAGGGAATATTGGGACACCGAGGAGAGTTTTTACGAAAGACTTTAGGTGGGTGAGGGAAATAGAATAATTAATTAATTGATTGATTGATTTCTGGTTCAACTAGGGGATCGAGTGATATGTGTACGGGGGAGGCTTTTCCTATTTAAATAAACGAAAAAGAGAATCTAATGAGGGTTTGCGAAAATAATGACTAAGAAACTCTATAAAAATGATGGCAGAGGAGGATGATGGATCACATGTGGCTTGTGTAACGTTACGCTACTGAAATTTTATCTTGACTAAAATTTCTCTTGTGGGATTTGTGATACCGAGCACGGGTAGTGAGTGGTCGCTCGACCTTGCAAGGTGAGATGGGTGCTAGAATTCTCTGGTATTGTGTGTGTGGCCCCTTTGTGTCTTGGGGGGCTCAGGGAGAAGAAAAGTACCCCTAGCGTTGGCTGGGAGGTACTGGTGAGGTCTCATCGGTCGACAAGTCGGAGTTGGACGGAGCATGAGCACGAGATAGTCACTTCCGGTTCTTCTCATTTGGCTATGTTCGCATGTGCATAATTTGTATTGAATAATAGCTCAATTTTTCGATAATGTATTTCTTCATTTTCGAAAGCTCACTTCCATAGATGTTGTTAAAAGAAAAATACTCATTTATTTTATGCATAGGAAATTCTATCCAGGCAATAGTGCGTCATGTGAAATTGAAAAAGGGTAACTAAATTTTTGTTTCTGAGCTTTGTTTTATTAATGTGTTTTATTGTAGTTCC
Source organism: Picea engelmannii (assembly GCA_009831015.1). Lineage (NCBI taxonomy): Eukaryota > Viridiplantae > Streptophyta > Pinopsida > Pinales > Pinaceae > Picea > Picea engelmannii. The sequence goes on from ML778837.1 coordinate 478,786, forward strand.
AGTTATGGTTGGGATTATTATTGTGTTTGTATTATTATTGAGGAAGACTGTGTTTGGTTCGCGGGCCATTATTTTATTTCAGTCTGTGTTTTTATTGTTTTTAATACCAAGAGTTTGTGTTTTTATTGTTTTTAATACCAAGAGTTTGTGTTTTTATATTTTGTTCCTTTATCCTTTAAGTTATTAGTCTGTGCCTGAGCGGTCGGCCAGAATCTGAATAGACTGTATTTCACTCCGGTGTTAAATATTTAGATTCAAATTCCCTAGTTTCTTGTTCATGGATAATAAGTGTAGGACAAATTCTCTTCCCAGCAATAAATTGTTTCTTGGGAATTTTTTTTCCCTTCATTGCTTCGCGATTAATGTTGTGATTTACTCTCAGCATTTTGTTTTTAACTTGCCCAACAAATCCATTGCTTGTACAATGAGATTTCCTCCTTATTTCTCAGCAATTTTGTGATCTTTAATCATCATATTCTGTTTTCATCGCCCAACGATTTCATATCTTCTATGTGTTGAAGGGGTGTAAACCTGTGTTATTTTCCATTGCTCAGCCATATTTTTGTTTTTTTTCCTCAGAAAAATCGTGTTATCCCTTAGCGAATCTCGTTGTCTCGTACCAACCCTCTTTTCATTTTTTTTAGGAGTGAAAATGATGGTTCTTACATCCATAGATTATGAATAAATTTTTTCTTAAATAAGATATTTTGGAATGCAAAAACATGGCTCTTATAGGAATGGTTCTGAGTAGAATTTTCTCTTAAATAAAATGTTTTCAGGAATGCAAAATCATGTCTCTTACAAAAATAGATTGTGAGTGAAATTTTTCTTAAATAAGATATTTTGGAATGCCAAACCAATTTTGGAATGCAAAACCATGGTTCTTATAGGAATATATTTAGAATATAATTTTAATCCTCAGAAAAATCGTGTCACCCACCCAGCGGTTTATTGGGCATGATTCACTGTGTTTCATTACTGTGTGATTTATTTATAATGTGAATTCTCACATTCACTATTAGTTTTATAATTATAGGAAATTACTGTGTGATTTATTTTCAAGGTAAATTCTTGCAATCACTATCAGTTTTATAATTATAATAAATTACTGTGTGAATTATTTACAAGGTAAATTCTCCCAATCACTATTAGTTTTATAATTATAGGAAATTATTGTGTGATTTATTTATAATTGAAATTCCTGCAATCACTATGAGTTTTATAATTATGGGAAATTATTGTGTGATTTATTTATAATGTAAATTCCAGAAATTACTATCAACTCCATAAACATAATATAATTATTGCTTAAATTATTGTTGGTGGATTTGACGAATAATGAAATTATTGTGTATATTAATGTTGGAGGATTTCGGCATATGACGAATAATGCAATTACTGCGTAAATAAATGTTTGTGGATTTCAGAAATTGGTGAATAATGTAATTATTGCATGAATTAATGATTGGAGGATTTCAAAATTTGATGAATATCTTAGTAACTACATCTAAGTGAGTACATGCATGGTAGATATAAAGTAGTGGTTGGTCCGGAGCTTGTACAAGTCACTTATTACTGTTATGGATGTAACGAACTTTATAAGGTCGCTTTAAACAAGATTATTAAAATTACATTGAAGGGGTTACCATTGTTGGGACTTGTAGTAGCGATGGATCTGGTCTTCGGACCCCTGGAGGAATGAATCACACATCTCAATAGTTCAAGATTGATTCCTTCATGCATTGTAAACAGTTTAAAGTATGTTCATGTTTTAATGATCTCTTGGCATCTTGTAATAAAAGGGGCTGGGCTCTAGTGTGAAATCGATAACAAGGACACTTATCCTCTTAGAATCAATTTTTATTGCGCGCGTTGTGGGTCCATAATGATTAGTCCTTGCTTACTTACTTTTGTTGCACCTTGGACTTAATGTGATTGTGACTGGATGGATATTTATAATTCTTGCACCTTGTAGATAAAATGATTGTTAGCATCTGTTTGAGTGCACCAATAAACATTAATGATTCTTGATTGATTTAGAATTAGATTACTAATGCGTCATTATGTGTTTCATTATTCATTGCAATATTTTGTCAGCTTATGTCGTGCACGTTGTTATCATGTTATTAGTGTTTCACTAATACATCAGTTGTTGTGACATTGATGTTGTTATTAGTTGTGATGTTTAGTTTCCTAATCGCAAACGGAAAAAAAAAAATTACTTGTTGTATGTCACTTTGTTGTCGTAGCAGTAGGGTTGTTACAATATGGATATGTTCATCATATTACGACAACGAGGATATGTTTATCAAATTTCTACAAACGGGCAATGTTCGTCACATTACGACGTTACTATGTTTGTAATATTATGATGCTACTATGTTCATCACATTGCAACATTACTGTCACATCCTCCACTTGCGCGCACTAAGTGGACTTATTCTTTGAGGACACTTGTGTCGAAGTGAAACAGTTCATTATACGATTGGATGTTTTGATTATGATTATAAGATATTTTGGATCTGATGATATGATATTTGGTTGTATTTACATCAACATGTGCTATTGACTGGGTTCTCCTGAATGTGTAGGACTCTGGACGTTAGAGTATGTCGATGGCATTTATGGATCTCCTTGGACTCTGGATCGAGTCAGAGAGTAGACTTTTATGGTTTGATTGTTTTTGATATTACAGATGTGACGTATGACTATATATTATGATGTTGATCGTTATAGATAACATGTTTTGTTGATGGATGTAGGCTGATGATAGCCTGCCAACCAAACTCACATTTGGAGTAAAGGGGTCACGTACGACAACTAGAGATATTGAGGGAGAGGTGTGGCAGCAGCCCTACCACAAGCTACTAGCACTCCCGTCGTGGCTCGAACTGTGGTTTAACGATTACCTAGTTCGAGAAGACCCATGATGTCACGAGGGAAGATTGTGACAGTTTCCCATGATGATTCTAAGGGGTGCTCAATAAGGCAAGGTCCTTATTCCTTAGAGGCCCTTAGTATCCCACAAGATCACCTGACGAAGTATTGACTCCAGGGTTTTGACATCTACCAATTTCAGTGAAGAGGCAATTGGCACCCTTGGAGCACGTAGTGCGTCTTGAAGGGCACGTCGTGCAAATAAAACAGAAAGAGGCGAGTGGCACCCTTGGAGCACGTAGTGCATCCTGAAGGGCATGTCGCGATTTTAACTATGGTAAGTTAATAAACCTAGTGCCTAGAAAACTATGTCTCCTTAGGACTTGGTCAGCCTTAAAATGAATGAGGGTATGAGTAAAGTGAATAACAATTTTTTTCCTTAAGAACTATCACCTAGACCAGTGAAATTAAAACCTATGACTAAGTAGAATATGTGAACAAAATAAAAAATAAAAAATGGACATGTAACAAGAAGGGGGGAAAGAAAATTCAAACATTAATAATTAAAGTAAAAATTTTAATGAAGGTTTAATTATTAAAAGAGTTAAATGGTTATTTTTGTCTAAACTTGCTAATTCTGAACTTAGTTAAAAAAGGGGAAACTTAAAGAAAAATGAGGAAACTTAAAGAAAAGAGGAATGTTTAACTTAGTAGGGAATCTAGCCTTTGGAACCTTTATTTGTGAACTCAACTATGCTTTAAGTAAGGTGTAAGTGATTTAAGAAATGTAAGGGAATAAAGGGACACTGAGGAGCGTTTTTAGTAAGGCTTTTAGGTGCCCAAAGGGGTTGGATCCAATGGTGGAAAGCGAGGAGTTTTTCACCGTTGGGCAAGGTTCAATTCTCGTGAGGGCTTTACCTGGAGCCATGGGAACACCTTGAGGTAGTGGTCGAACGTGTGGTTGCACCCAGAGATATTATAATAAATGGTATCGTGACCCGTGGACACATAAGTGGATCAAAGCCCACCCCCATGTCCTTCAACTTTTTTGAGTCCCCGAGGTGTAGAACAGTCGGTGACGGAGTGTGTTGTTAAGCCACTCCGTGATGTTAAAGTCACCGGTTCGAAACCTGCGGGGACAAAAAATCCAACCATGTTAAGGGTTGGTGTGGCTCAGGCCGGGTGCGATCNGCCAACAGGTCCCGCACAAATTAACAAACAAAAAAAAAAGTAAGGCTTTTAGGTGGGTGAGGGAAATAGGATAATTTAATTAATTAATAAATTGATTTACTGGTGCAAATAAATGATGGGTTGACATGTGTACGGGGGATGTTTATCCTAATTAAATTTAAATAAAATGAATCTAATGAGGGTTTGGAAAACTAATCGCTAAGAAAACTCTATAAAAAGGATGGCAGAGGAGGAGTATGGATCACGTCTGATTTGTGTAAGATTACGCTGCCATAATTTTATTTTGACCGAATTTTTCTTGTGGGAGTTAGGATACCCAGCTCGGGTAACGAGTGGTAGCTCGACCTTGTGAGGTGAGTTGGGAGCTAGCATTCTCTGGTATTATGTGTGTGGCCCCTTTGTGGCTCAGGGGGCTCAGGGGGAAGAAGAGTACCCCTAGCATTGGCTGGGAGGTACCGATAAGGTCTTAGCAGTTGGCAAGCAGGAGCTGGACAGAGTGCACGCGTGGAACAATGACTTCGAGTTCTTCACCTTCAGGTTCGGTACACATGTGTAAATTTGCATTGTATTTTAGTCAAATTTTTTGTATATGAATGTTAATGATGATGAATATGATAGTGTATTATCGACACCTTAATTGGAATCTATTTGAGATAATTGCGGAAAGAAATAAAAACAAACTCTTTAGTTAGTAAGAAGGATTTATGGTCGATTTCTTGATTATGCTCGATGCCCCTCTAGAGATCCTTATGTTCCAGCATGATCCCCTTCCACTATCAATTTAATTTGGTCTATATGGATTGTTGTTAGATGCGTTTTTTTTTTTTTTTT
>ML778837.1:483697-509098 GCA_009831015.1 Picea engelmannii
ATATCCCTTATACCTTGAAACTGTGATGAATGTGGTGCTAGGCTTAAACCCAAGCTCCACACTTCACCTAATATTCTTACAAAACCCAATCTAAATTAGACCGAGCATTAATGAGCGGCCTAACTAAAGAACTTGTGAAGATAAGAAACAATTGAAAGAAGTTCATCGAAAAAGAAACCTACAAATTTGAATTGAATATATGTTTATCAAACAAACATGAAAATCTATCTTGTGCCATTTTTCAAAAATCTCTTATCGGGTTCATCTAGATTTGAAGCCGTGGCTGTAACTCCTTGGGATTGGTTGTGTTAAATTTTTTTTTGTAATTATCAATGCAATTTCCCATGCCATGGCCATGTCGAATTCAATGGACTTTTTTAAAGAAATCATAGTTTAATGGAAGGAAACCGTGGCCATGTCTTACCTGCAAATTAAAATGATTAAAAGTTTATTTTGGTTTTATTTTTCTGATGGATAATTTTTTAAATTCATACATCATGCATATAGTCCCGATGTGCGATTGTATTTTTATGTTTTTGGTCAACTAAAGCGATAACAATTATGATCTTGCGCGTGTTAAATCTAATCCTTTCATAGCATACTGTCTCAATTTCTAGGGTTCCTCTGGCCGTATTGGAGAACTATGTCATGTGATTTGTTTTACTCTCGCTCAGAAGAATTAAAATGCAATCCCTGCGCTCTAATTCTTCCTCAACCCAATCGGGCTTGCTGTGTACGCCATCACGTGCTCCCTTTAGTGCCAGATCCGAGATCTTAATGCGTCCTTCTCTTTTTGACATCGATTAAACTTTTTTTTCCAAGAGGATTTCCCTTCTAACCTAGCAAATGATTCCTGGTTGTCTTCTGCGATTTGGGCAATAATGGCACGACATTTTTACTAGGTGCTCCCATCGAATTTGTTGTTGCTACTGGGGGTGATAACCTCTGCGTTTTACCCGTTCTTTAAGTGAAATCTTCGTTGGTACCATCTACGTTTTCCCCAGGTGTCAGATAGTTGGATCACTCATTTCGTTGATAGTATGGTAAGGTAGAAATTGTTGATTCCTCCTTGTTCCCTCTTAATTGATAATTTCATAATTTAGTAAATTGTTGGGAAAACCGTAGGTTGATTTTAGTTGCCGTGGCTATTTCGTGGGCGATTTCAGTGGCAACGATTGATACATTGATGCTTAAGATAGATGGGTGTGGAAATAATAAATTAATTAGTGGATAAATCCGTTTATAGTGAGTAATGGATGCTGGAATTTAGCTCTGTAATATCCTGTTCTTTTTCTGTAGTATGTTGGATTAATTGTGAATCTGGCAACTATCACGTATAATGGATAATTTATATCAAGTGTTTATATTCATTTATATTTTGTACTGAATGAATGTGAAAAAGGTGTATGGCATTGATAGCTTAGATTCCAATAGCTTAACCCAGATTTCAATAGTTAATTATAAGTACAAAAATTTAAATCAATGAGCTTGAAGTAAAATATATTTCAGAAATATAGTTCAATGGGTTTTCAAGATAAATAGACATCTATAATTGCAATGCAAATGTTGAAGCTTGAACAGATTTATTCTAGGAAAGTTAATTGCAATTCATTAAATATTTTGTCATGGCATATTTATGATAGGTAAAATAGAAACCTTATCATCGATTGGTTCCTGTCCACTTATATCATCAAGATTATCATAGGTTGGATTCATGTTCAAATATTTTAGTTGTTGTAATCATATTCCAATAATGTTTAAATTTATTAATGTGTTATCGTAGCTTGATAGTTCACTCATTCGCAATAGTGATAACGGTATAATTATATTGTTGCGTCATCGCCTTACAACAGTTTTACTCGCTTTTACCACAATCTTAATGGATAATTATATTAAGGTGTTATCGCCTTACAATAGTTCAATTGCTTTACAATAGTATGAACAATTTTAATTAGCAGTACTATGATTATCGCTTTATAGCAATTATTTGTTTTCACAACAGGGAAGCATGGTTTAATTCTAGAAGAACGTAGGAAAGTATGGTTATGAGTTTTTATATTTCATTATAAGGTATGAGAGTTAAGTTTCTTGATTTTAGGTATTTGTGACTGTTTAAGTTTTGTGCCTTGGTTACTATTGCGCTTGATGCACGGTGGCAACATGATTCCTTGCGGGGTCAAGGCTCGCTTGAGCGACATGCACGTATGACAACCTAGACTTGGGCCTTCTGCTTCCTCACGATGATGGTCATTATGGGAATTGACGTTTGTAATTTTCTCTGTAATGTTTTAATGTGATTGTTTCTCACTCGTCAGGAAGGATTTAGCTACATGTGCCTTTAAAGTTGTTGCATTTGGATTGATTGATGTTTCCTTTTAGCTTAGTGGACGTGGTATCACATGTGTCGGGCGGGATCCAGACACCTCCTTGTTCCTCAGAACAGTCGCCAGCCTTGAGACCTTGAATGGTCAAAATCAATGGGAACCTGGGCTTAAGCGTTGCTTATGTGTCCTCGAGGTCCTAACCTTGCAGGGTAGCATGGGCGGGTCATCGTTTTTATTTTTTCCTGATTGATTTTCATAAGTTTCATCCAGTTGCATGATGTGCTAGTATGTTAGGTCGTTATTGGTCTGTTGCCTGAATTATGTGCATTGTGTTCGTCGTCGATTTGCATTGATTGACTATTGTTTGTTGTTACTTTCCTTCTTTAAAAAACAAAATCGCACTTGTTATGCGTCGCATGTGGTCATGACGATGGCGGTCATTACATATGGTATCAGAGTCGATTCAACCCATGACCTGTGATCACTACGACTTCCATTGATTAGATACTTGATTATAAAAATTCAATAATTAAATTGATTTGTTTTCATGTAGGTAATCATGGTTAGAGGACACCACAAAGGCAGATGAGGGGGTTCTAGGGGAGGAGGTGTGACACCCCCAGTAGCATCCACGCCTGAGGCATCTAACCCCCAGGGAGACGAATAGGTTGTCGGGAAGGAACATATAGTTGTGGGTGATGTGGTTGGGATGATGAGGTCCTTTTAGAGGATGTTTGAGGCACTGATCAGTCATTTGGATAGAGATGAGGCCAGGGAAACGACACCTCCTAAGGGTCCACCTCGTGCCCTAGTTGGTACTGGTAGCATTCACCACAAACTTGCGAAGGTCTAGTTTCCCAAGTTCTTTGGTGCCCCGGACGGCACAGTCGTTGAGGCATGGTTGGAGAATATGGCTATGTTCTTTGGACTTTGCGACTATACCTCCAACATGAAGGTCCGCATGGAGGTATTTCAGTTGAAGGGGAGCGCTCTTCTATAGTGGAAGATGCTCCTGCTACAATTGAACATGGTCGTCGAAAAAGTGTCATGGGAACTGTTTGAGGAATATTTCCGGGAGAGGTATTTATCTGAGGAAATCATTGAGCATCGACTCAACGAGTTCAACACCTTACGACAGGGCAGTCGTACGGTGCCCAAGTACGAGGCCCATTTCATGGAGCTTCTTTGGTGTGCTTCCCACCTGAATATCGAGAAACTTAAGGTCAACAAGTTCGGGTTCGGCCTTAATCTCAGCATTCGTGCAAAGGTGAGGATTCTAATGCCTAAAACCTTGCATGAAGTTTTCCAGAAGGCCCTCATAGCAGAGGAGGAGTGTTGGCCCTCGACCAAGTTTTGAGGAAACTTTGGTCAGGTTTGGACCACTTTTGAACTTAGACACATTTTTCGAAGAAGAAGCACCCATGTGAAGCTGAGATCACGGATCTCACTTATTTTTCGGTATATATGGACCCAGTAAGGGGTTCTATAGGTTTTTTTTAATGGGGTTATGGGATGTTAGTCCACGAGGTTTACCCATGATTAGGCCTTATTGTAAGGGATTGTAAAAGTATAAATAAAAGAAGAATGTATGGTAGAAGTAGAAGTTTTTAGAGAATATTTTAGAGAAGAGTGGAGAGTTAAGTGCAAGTGATATCATTAAGATTTGTGCAAGGGAATGAATGTGAATAAGGGTTTGTGCTTGATAGATAATTGGCTCAGTGACTTGGCCTAGTTTTGGAAGGAGGATCTGGTGTTGAGTGCACAAATCTCCTGTCTAATGCGAAGCTTGACTCTATGGCTTAGTGCACATGAGTGAATGAATGTAAGATTTAGACGAATAATAAATAAGGTGAAGCATTTGGTGGACGTATCCCCACACTAGGGTGAACCACTTATATCTTTTGTCTTTGGCTTGCTTTGTGCTGTTTTGTTTATGTTATGAATATGCTTAGTGCTTTGACTATTATGTATGATAGATATATATTTTGTTTCTTAGTTATTTAATTGTGTTAAGGATAAATGAATGTTAGATCTAACTCAATGCTAAGTGCTCAAGATATATAATCATTTATTGTTACTGTGTCGATCTATGTTTGGGTATGTTATGCGATGTTACTAACATTAGGAAACTAATGCATGTCATCTTCTAAGTGTTAATAGAGTACCCTGTAAAGTGTTATTATAACATATCTGTGTCCCGACTTGGTTACAGACACCTGTGTCCTATAACCCCCCTTGCTTCTACCTCGGGTGAGACTTTGCCTGCTTCACAGGTGTCACCAAAAGGGTTGGTAGTCGAGATTTTGTTGGTGCATTGTTAAGCGTTGAACCTTGGGTCTGCCCCTATGCCAACAAATGGTTTCGATGCCGAGACTTGAAACTGTGATTGTTGGGAACTGAAGTAAAGAAAAGAGAAGCTTTGTGCAAAGATCTGTTGCTGACGTGCGTAGTACTCTACTTGACTTGTGAAGCTCTGTTCTAAGAAAGAAATCTGATCTAAAGAAAAGAGGTAAAGCTTTGTGCTTTGATAAGAGAAAGATAAGTGAACATTTTTATTTTGAAAGCATGAATTTAAGTAGGTTTAACAGATTTTGTCCTAGTGTGAAGGCTAGGGCTTAGTTGAAAGAAAGAGTTGATCTGAGTAATGTTAATAGAAATGAATAAATATATGTTATTCCTATGCATAGAAAGAGTCTTTGGACTAATAAGTGGATGCAGGAACCTAGAATTTTTTTTTGCAGAGTGCAGGTCTGACACTATGATCCTAGTACACAATATAGAGGAGGTTGGGGAACATTTAAAAGGAAAAGAGGATTGACATTGTTATATAATTTCAAAAGACCAATACATCTTTCTAAGGAATGTCGTGGCACAGGTCCTATTTGTCTGTGTTGTAAGATTGTTGGTCATGAGGTTGAGGATTTTCCAAGGATGATTGCTAAAGTTGAATGAATTAACATGAGACCAGAAGACTATGAAGTGAGTCAAGAGACTAAGGGCATGTTATAGAATCATAAAGAGAAATAATCAGAGAAAGATCAGACTGTGTTATTACAGTTGAAAGAAACGATGGTCATTCACAAAGATGTCAGTTTACCAAAGATCCTGAAAGGAAAAAAATTCATAAGTTCAAGAATAGAAGACTTCGACATAGACTGTGTCTTGGATGAAGAAACACAAGTGAATATTATGACAGAAGACACTTGGGAAATTTTGGGAAAGCCTAATGTGGTACCTTCGTTGGGAAGGATAGTCTTGTTTAAGGGAAATATGATAACCTTATGTGGAAGAGTTACTAATGTACCTATTATTATTCATGGAACATCGAATGAAGAGGAATTTGAAGTCATTAAGTTTGTTGAAACCAATGCCCCTTTCCCACTTTTGTTAGGTAAGACTTGGATTGAGAAAGATTAGATCAGAAGGAAAACAGAGGAAGAAGCTACATAAAAGAAAAAGCAAGAACTACAAGATTTTATAGATAGAAAAATAGATCGACTAATAGAAGAACGAGAGGATAAGTTGAAGCAACATAAAAAAGTAACAACGTAGGAGGGACGTAAGGAAAGAGAATTAACTATCAAGGTTGAAAGAATGCAAGAAGTTTTGAAGGACCTATCCATTCAATAAAGAATCATATCCACCTAGGAAGTATTAAGAGAAGGGATATTAACTTCAGACCCTTTGAAGGCACATCAGCAGTGCGAAGTCACTACGTTAGGGGAAGATAAGAATAAAAATGGAAAGAGGATTCCAGAAATAGTTAGAGAGAATCAGATCATCGAAAAGAAGGAAAGGAAGATAAATAAAAATAAATCTAAGTTGGAAAAGCTACAGGAAGCTACAAAGAACACATGGAAGGCTCCGCAAACTGGAACGTCGCAGGAGGTAGGTTCACAGGATTTGAACCCCGTTGGAACAACAGGACCATGCAAAATGGGACTTCACCCCGGCAAAGCTATATGACTATTGAAGGCACCCCAATCATTAGAATGACGCTCCATAATTATTAGAAAATGCATTTATGGGTGGATATACCACTTTTGGACGTTGAGACCATGCCATAACAGATAGATTCACATTGATGGAAGCATTCATGGCCGTTGGAAGACTCCGTTACGAGGCCCTGCTTATTTAACTTGTCGGTCGCTGCGTCGAGACCACTTTTTTCTACTTGTTATTAAATGAGACAAGAAGAGAATTGCTTGTGTGTCGAGTTGTGTTATCATAAACTAGACCTCGTTGTCTCTTTGTCTACCCCACTTATCCGTTTTCCTACCCTGACCTGTCTCTTAAAAAGTTAGAATGTCGGGTGAAGCTAGTGAATTAGAGAAGTCTTTCGAGGAAGTCCTCAAGAAGATAATGGTCAACAGACTATTATCTGAAGGTGTAAAGGCAATGTCGACTAGGGGACTACAGGATTCCCCTTCGACTAGACGTCATTATGGTCGTGTCAACCCCGCGACCGAGCAGCAAAGTAAGCGCCACAGTGATTTGAATAATGTGAAGCAGATCTCGTCCATCTACCAAAGTATATCCCACCTTTGGTTGGCACATTTAACCATGACATCATCCCACGATATTTTGAGTACACTCTATTCACCGTGTACATTCTGAAAGGAATACGCATAGTCGGGAGTTAGTTAGTATAGATCCCGCTACTAAAGAACAATGACTTCAATTTAGGAGACATGGAGAACTCTGATATGCTAGGACCCCACTGCTACTTGAAAAAGTCAACTGGGAAGAAGCCTCACCACGTCTCCCATCCATGGATTAAGAGACTGGCATAGTCCACCATGCTAAACGTGATGAAGATTCCCCATTTTGGCCGCCACAAGGAGGTTAACGCTTACGTTAAACTCCTCCTATCGTGCTATCATGGAGGATATATGTGGCTTGACTGAAGAATTACTTTGGATCTAACATTGATCCACCATATCACGGGCTTAAGCATGAAGGGACCTGACCCTCAACAGTTTTATCCAGGGAAGGCCTCAGACCGCTCCCTGACACACCACATCAAGGAAGCTTATGGTGAAGTCGAAAAAGGAAAGTGAGGTTACAAGGTAGCCTCTATACAGGATTGTGGAGTGCGCCTCGCTTTCCAACTCATAGCTGGAAATATCATAAGGAAGAACCACCCCACACAGGTCACTAGGTTTGTGGTGGACATCGCAGGAAAATGTGTGGAGGGAATGTAGATGAACTAGGCAAGTTACCTCGTCAATGAACTAGAGAAAGATTGTCCTGAAGCCCAGGATTTAGGATACAAATTCCACTACAGTTGGCTGATCATTTGATCGCATTTGTCACTTGGAAAATGACCGATGGACCCACCTTCCCAGAGATCGAACCCTCAGAGTCGTTGGCAACCAGGTTTTCCACCTTGTGGTACACCAACGAAAGGATGAAGCAATGGCAGTCCAATGTCATGTTTCATGCATACTATCAGCAATTGAAAGTTTCCATAGAATCATTTCCATGCATGACACTGTGCACCCTGTGCCAGTACCGACCAATAACAAAGTTTTGTGCAGATCCGCATTTCATCTGTATCACTACGCACCGAGATGAGAACCAAGAAGAGTTACAGTCGTACTAAAAGATAATAGATGAAGACATGGAGAAGATTACAAAAGAGTGGTTGGAGGAATTCCTTGTACCCATTGTTGATGAAGAACTCTCTAACACTGACACCATAGGAAGCCCCATAGTCACTCGGGTCAAGCATGTCGGAGAGTCTAGTGGGATGAAAAAGAAGAAAAATAAGGAGGAAGTCAATTAAATAGAGACTGATGAGGAGGAAAACACTTCTAAAGATAATGGACCTGAATCACCAGGAGGAGGAGCTGACAAAGAAGAAGAACAGGGAGAAGGAAATAAAGGAGAAGAAGGGAAAGGAGGAGGCGAATATACCACCCCTCCACTTGAGGATCCCCCTGCTGGGATAGTAACACCGCAGAATAGGAAGATTTATCCAAAGAAACATTCAAAAAGGAAGAAGACGTGTGCTAATAAGCCCCAGTTAGAGGCCACGCTCATGGAGGATGATATCATTTTGGTCTGTGGATCTATGGAAGATGTTTCCAAGGATATATTGGATAGATATGGAGAAAAGCAGGAGGAACTATATGGAAGGATCAAAAAGGAATTGAAAGAAGTAAACTAAGCTGTTCGTTTCGTCCACGCAGTACCTACTGCATCACAGATTATAGAATTGGGGGATGAACCAACCCAATTGATAAGACTTGTAGTTACGATAGAAACTGGACTTTAGAAAGTCTAGGAAGAGAAGGATAAGGCTACATAATCCTTGAAACAAGAGAAAGATGAAGTCTTAGAACAATTGTGAGTAGCGTGGTACAATGTAGCTGCCTATAAAAGTGAGAGAGAAGATTTGCAGGCAATGCTCTAAGAATAAAAATCTCAGCTATAGTGAGAAAAGGAGCAGTTGGTCGTAGAGTGGGCCATGATCAAAGAGGTAGTGATTAAATAATTCCACTCTATGTCAAGCTTGGAACAGGAGGAACAAGAATCGGTCGAGGCTCAAGTAGTAAAGCTCACTGAGACGATCCAACAACTTTAAGCCAAGATAACAGAATTGGAGGCCCAAGCAGTACCGAGCACCTTGTAGGAGGTGCGTGACCAGAGGGAGGAAACCACTAAGAACACAGTAGTAAGGATAAGAGCCATCACCTCGGAGTGAAAACATCTGAGTGATAGAAGCACACAGACATATGAATGATTCACCAAGGATCAAGAGCTAAAAAAGCTAGAAGCATAACTACAGGAGGCAAAACAACAAGAATTTTTTGTGCAGGGGCAGATGAAGTTGCTCACCGCAGTTGAAAGAATGAAAATATCCTAGGAGCAATGGGCAGTACAACAACAGATCACTTCCCTCTAGGGAAAGGTAATGGAAGTCATGCAAAAGTTTCAACCTGTGCAGGACGAAGATTATAAGATGTTCTAAGAGATTGATGAACATGGCTCACAATTGGACCAAGTGGTTGCAACAATAGAACAATGCTTGGAAGGGCCTGTTATAGAGCAGATGATCCAAGAGCTCACTAATCAGGAGGCTCAGGCGAATTAGCAAGTCAAGGAAGCTTGAGTTAAGCTCGAGGCCTTCGAAGCAGTGTTGACTAGAACTGAGTGACTCAGGACGAGTCACGGGTGAGTGTTGGAGGCATGTTGGCCCTCGACCAAGTTTTGAGGAAACCTTGGTCAAGTTTGGACCACTTTTGAACTTGGACACATTGTTCAAAGAAGGAGCACCAAGGCAGAGCTGAGATCACGGATATCACTTATTTTGAGGGCTATGTGGACCCAGTAAGGGGTTCTATAGGTTTTTTGTAATGGGGTTATGGGATGTCGGCCCATGGGGTTTACCCATGATTAGGCCTTATTGTAAGGGATTGTAAAAGTATAAATAAAAAAAGAATGTATGGTAGAAGTATAATATTTTAGAGAATATTTTAGATAACAGTGGAGAGCTAAGTGAAAGTGATGTGATTAATCTTTGTGCAAGGGAATACATGTGAGTAAGGCTCTGTGCTTGATAGAGAATTGGCTCTGTGCCTTGACCTAGTTTTGGAAGGAGGATTCGGTTCTTAGTGTGCATATCTTCTGTCTAATGTGAAGCTTGACTCTGTAGCTTAGTGCACAAGATTGAATGAATTTAATATTCAGACGAATAATAAAGAAGGCGAAGCGGTTAGTGGTTGTAGCCCCACACGGGTGAACCACGTATATCTTGTGTCTTTGGATTGCTTTGTGTTGTGTTGTTTATGTTATGAATCTGCTCAGTGCTTTGATTATTATGTATGATAGATAGATCTATTGTTTCTTAGTTCTTTACATGTGTTAAGGATAAATGAATGTTAGATCTAACTCAGTGCTAAGTGATCAGGATATATAATCATTTATTGTTACTGCGCCGAACTATCTTTGGGTATGTTCTGAAATGTTACTATGATTATGAAACTAATGCATGTCATATTCTAAGTGTTAATAGAGTACACTTTGAAGTGTTATTATCACATATATGTGTCCCATATTGGTTACAAACAGTTGTGTTTTGTAACCCCCCTTGCTTCTACCTTGGGTGAGACTTCTCCTGCTTCACAGGTGTTGCCAAAAGGGACGGTAGTCAGGGTTTTTTTGGTGCGTTGTTAAGCATTGAACCCTTGGTATGCCCCTATGCCACCAAGTATTTTATCAGTTGGGGTCAGAGTAAGATTCCAGCGATACTAGTGGGAAAAGCGTCATCTAGTGCGCAACAACATCAAACACCAGCTATACATTCACCAAGATATCCTAGCATTCAGAGAGGACCCGCTTTATCTACACCTTGAAAACCAGTGCCTAAACAAAAGACTCCTTACAGAGGACCACAACACCAACAAGAGTGTCAACCGCAACAACAACAGTTTAGGCACGTTCAGCAGAACATACCAGGGTTCCAGGTCGGTGGGCTGTCAGCTTCTACTTCAGGTACCTGGAGTATTGGATCGAAGAAAGGGTGTTCGACATGTGGAGAGCCACATTACCAGCGTGACTACCCAGTTGAGAGAGCCAGATAATTTGGATCAGTCGAGCCTTCTACCGTGGGAGATTTGGGCAAGGCCCATTGGATTCATGCAGCAGTGAATAACCACCAGACAGAGCACCAATAGATTGTGCTTGAGACGTCAGGTACTGTCGCTAACCAAAAACTTAGTATTTTGATAGATCCAGGTGCTATAGAGAGTTTTGTTTCTGGTGCGGAGGTAAAAATAATTAAGTTAAAGGCAATCGAATAGGACGAGTTTAGATTTGTATAAATGGCTTTGGGAGCCAAACAAAAGGTTGGAGGGAAGGTTATTGAATGCAGCCTTAACCTAGGAGAGTTTTTCACAAGGGTCATCATGTACATCACGATCTTAGGGTCTTATCACGTCGTGATCGGTATGGAATGGTTGGAATCGCATGAGGTGATACTCAACTGTAAGACAAAATAGTTGATCTTGGTCGATGATGAGGGAAAGAGACACGTGATTGTAGGTCAAAACTAGGGAGTTTCCTCGAGGTACGTCTCTTCCTTGCAACTACAGAAGAGCATGCACAAGGGATGCAATCTATATGTGATCCTTGCGTTAAACAAAAATGGCATGGCAGAAGGCCTAGAAAACATTTCGATACTACCAAAGCTTGCGAATGTATTCCCAGAAGAGTTGTTAGGATTGCCTCCTGAGAGGGAATTGGAATTTACAATCGACCTAAAATTGGGAACTGAACTGATAGCGAGAACGTCGTATCGGATGTCAACCCTTGATTTGGAGGAGATAAATGTGTCACCATGGGGTGCACCTATTATTTTCATTCGAAATAAGGATGGGTTGTGGAGACTCTACATCCACTACCATCAATTAAACAAGGCAACAATCAAGAATCAATATTCGTTGCCAAGAATTGATGATCTTTTTTATCAGATGAAGGGCACAACAGTGTCTTCGAAGATTGAATTTAGATCAGGGTTTAACCAATAGTGGAGCAAGGAGGAAGACATCCCTAATGCCTCCTTTAAGATGAGGTTTGGACATTACGAGTTTATTGTTTTACCGTTTGGACTGAAAAATGCCCCTGGGGTATTTACGATCTTGATGAACAGGGTGTTCCGTGAATACTTGGACAAGTTTGTCCAAGTATTCATTGACGATATTTTGATATATTATCGGATAATGGAGGATAATTATGAACACTTTCTCTTAGTACTACAGTGTCTACGAGAGAACAAATTGTTTGGGAAGCTATCAAAATGTTTGTTTTATCAATCGAAGATTCATTACTTAGGGCATGTCATCTCCGACGAAGGTATCGTTGTGGATCCAGGAAAGGTCAAGGATATTATGGAATGGCCTGCGTCGAAGAATGTCCTAGAAGTGCATAGCTTCATGGGTTTAGCAGGATACTATCGATGACTTGTCGAGGGTTTTTCGAAGATAACAAATCTGATTACGGAATTGCAGAAGAAGAAAATGAAGTTTGTTTGGACCGAGAAATGCGTGTAAGCATTTCGGAGGCTCAAGGAGCTATTGAGGATAGCAACGATAATAAAGGTCCCTGACATGGACGAGGATTTCTTGGTATGCTTTGACACATCCAAGGAAGGCTTAGGTGGAGTCTTGATGCAAGATGGTCAAGTGATCGCTTACATCTCGAGAAAGTTGAGAAGGCATGAGGAGAACTATGCAATGCATGATTTGGAAATGTTAGCCATTCTTTATGCCTTGAGAGTATGGAGAAACTACCTTATTAGACAAAAATTCTAACTAAAAACGGACCAATGTGGTTTACATCACATATTTACGCAAAGCGACATGAACGTGCGACAACGGTGTTGGTCGAAATTGATTAGCGAGTATGATTTCAAGAGTAAATTACATAAAAGGAACAATGAACAGAGTGTTTGATGCGTTGAGTCAGAGATCATGCATATTTTCAGTGATGCCTCTTCAGATGAATCTACGCGAAAATATTCTAACTTTGCAACGCGACAATGATTGGTACAAAGAGGTACAGGATTTTATCGAGCAAAAAACAATGATGGTACCCAAATTTGAGGGATTTACGGTGGACAATGATGGATTATTGAGATTTAAAAATCGAATTTACCTACCTCCCAACGACGAGTGGAGGATTTTGAACCTAAACAAGGCTCATAGAGCAGTGTACATGGCTCACTCAAGAGTCACGGAGATGAGGGTAGACCTTAAACCTTTATTCTTCTAGAAATGAATAAAGGAATACATAGTCAACTATGTGGCAAGATATCTAGAATGCCAGCAAGTGAAGGATGAACATAGACATATGGAAGGATTAATATAGCCACACACTATTACAAAATCGAAATGGGAGGTTATTTCGATGGATTTCATTGTTGGATTTCCACTGATGGCAAGGAGACACAACTCGATTTTTGTAGCAGTCGAAACTCTGATGAAGAGTACTCATTTTATTCCTGTGTGTATGATGCATCAGGCACCAGAAACAGATAGAGTTTTCATTAGCAAGATAGTGAGGTTGCATGGCGTGCCTAAGAGGATTATATCCAATCAAGGATCTTTGTTTAAAGGACGATTTTGCACTAGTTTCCAAGAGGCCTTCGGAACCCAAATTAACTTTAGTACCGCATATCACCCAGAGACAGACAGGCAAACTCAGAGAACGAACCAAATCTTGGAATATATGTTGCACATGTACGTGATGGACCAACATAAGCATTGGGAAGAGTTCTTGCCACTGGTAGAATTTCCATATAAAAACAATTATCAAAGCACCATTCAAGTTTCTTTACAGAAAACCATATCGAATTCCTTTGAGTTGGTATTTTCTTGAGGATAGGGTCCTTGTGGGGCCATAAGTGATCCAAGAAATGGAATATCAAATGAAAACAATAATACCAATGATCAAGGAAGCACAGGATCGACAGAAGAGTTATGTCAATGCGCATTGTGTCGATCGTAGTTATGAAGTTGGTGATCGAGTATTATTCCAAGTGAAACCACATAAGAGTTCAATCAAGTTTAGAAAGGGTTCTAAACTCTCTTCTAGGTTCGTGGTACTGTCGAGATTGTGGAAAATAAGGGGCCCGTGGCCTATCGACTAGCCTTGCCTGATTCTTTGAGGCGTATGCACGATGTTTTTCACGTATTTGTTTTGATAAATTATGTTAGTGATCCTACACATGTTATTGACATGAGTTCCTTGTAGGTATCGGAAGAGGATTCACTCACAGTAGAGCCAATCCACATCTTGGACCATCGCATTCGAAAACTACAATGTCGAACAGTATATCAGGTCAAGGTCCAGTGGGACAACTATAGTCTGTACTCAGCGACCTGGGAGGACGCATATGATATGCATCAACAGTTTCTATTTTTGTTTGAGAGCTAGACATATGATATTGTGATACACTTTATTTCGGCACTTACATACTATGAAACTTCGGGACAAATTTTAAAACAAGAGGGGGTGTATGTAACATCCCACTCTTGCACACACTGAACATACTTATTCTTTGAGGACACTTGCATGTAAGTGACCCGGTTCATTATACAATTGGTTGATTTGATTATAAATTATGAGATATTGTGGATCTGATGATATGATATTTTTGGTGTATTTACATTGACAAGTGCTATTGACTTGGTTCTCCTGAGTCTACAGGACTCTAGATGTTAGAGGATGCCGATGGAATTGATGGATCTCCTTGGACTATGGAACGAGTGAGGGAGTGGACTGTTATGGTTTGGATATTTTTGATATTATAAATGTGACATATGACTAGATATTATGATGTTGATTGTTATAGATGACATGTTTCGTTGATGGATGTAGGGTGACGATAACTTTTCAACCAGACTCACATTTGGAGTAAAGGGGTCACGCACGAATAATAGAGACAATGAGGGAGATGTGTGGCAGCATCCCTACCACAACCTACTAGCACACTCTTCATGGCTCGAACTATAGGTTAACGATTACCTAGTTCGAGAAGACCCATGATGTTGTGAGGGAAGACTGTGACAGTTGCTCACGATGATTTTAAAGGGTGTGTAATAAGGCAGGGTCCTTATTCCTTAGAGGCCCTTATTCTCCCACAAGATAACCTGACGAAGTATTGACTCCAGGGTTTTAACATCTACCAAATTCAGTCAAGAGATGAGTGGCACCCTTGGAGCACATAGTGCGTCTTGAAGGGCACGTCGTGCAAATAAAATGGAAAGAGGCAAGTGGCGCCCTTGGAGCATGTAGTGCGTCTTGAAGGGCACGTCGCGATTTTAACTATGGTAAGTTAATAAACCTAGTTCCTAGAATATTATGCCTCCTTAGGACCTGGTCAACCTTAAAATGAATGAGGGTATGAGTAAATTTAATAACAATTTTTTTTCTTGAGAACTATTGCCTAGCCTAGTGAAATTAAAACCTAGGTCTAGATAGAATATGTGAACCAAAAAAAAGGAAGTTAAATGAACATGTAACAAGAAGGGGGTAAAGAAAATTCAAGCATTAATAATTAAAGTAAAAGTTTTAATGAAGGTTTAATTATTAAAAGAGGTAAATGGTTGTTTTCATCTAAACTTGTTAATTTTGAACTTAGTTAAAAAGGGGAAACTTAAAAAAGGAGGAAACTTAAAGAAAAAGGGGGAGACTTAAAGAAAAGGTGAAACTTAAAGAAAAAGGGGGAGACTTAAAGAAAAGGTGAAACTTAAAGAAAAAGAGGAATGTCGAACTTAGTAGGGAATCCAGCCTTTGGAACTTTCTATTTGTGAACTCAATTAGTCTTTAAGTAAGGCGTAAGTCATTTAAAAAATGTAAGGGAATAAAGGGACATCGAGGAGCGTTTTTAGCAACGCTTTTAGGTGGGTGAGGGAAATAGGCTAATTTAGTTAATTAATAAATTGATTTACTGGTGCAACTAAAGGATGGGTTGACATGTGTACGGGGGAGGTTTATCCTAATTAAATTTAAATAAAACGAATCTAATGAGGGTTTGGGAAACTAATCCCTAAACAATTTCTATAAAAAGGATGGCAGAGGAGGAGTATGGATCATGTTTGGTTTGGGTAAGGTTACGCTGTCGCAATTTTATCTTGACTGAATTTCTCTTGTGGGAGTTGGGATATCCAGCTCAGGTAACGAGTGGTAGCTCAATCTTGCGAGGCGAGATGAGAGCTAGCATTCTCTGGTATTGTGTGTGTGGCCCCTTTGTGGCTCGGGGGCTCAGGGGGAAGAAGAGTACCCTTAGCATTGGCTGGGAGGTACTAGTGAGTTCTCAACGGTTGGAAAGCGGGAGCTGGAGAGAGCGCACACGCGGGATAATGACTTCGAGTTCTTCGCCTTCGGCTCCAATATGCATGTGTAAATTTGCATTGTATTTTAGTCAATTTTTTTGTATACATATGTTAACGATGATGAATATTGTAGTGTATTACCGACACCTTAATTCGAATCCATTTGAGATAATTGTAGCAAGAAATAAAAAGAAATTGTTCAGTTAGTAAGAAGGATTTATGGTTGATTGCTTGATTACGCTCGCTGCCTCTCTGGAGATCCTTATGTTCCAGCATGATCCCCTTCCTCTATCCATTTAATTTGGTTTGTATGGATTGTTGTTAGATGCGGTTTCTTTTATATCCCTTATACCTTGAAACTATGATGAATCTGATGGGAGTTAGTCAAAAGAGAAACCTACGAATTTGAATTGAATATTTGTTTATCAAACAAACATAAAAATCTATCTTGTGTCATTTTCCAAAAAGCTCTTATCGGGTTCATCTAGATTTGAAGCCGTGGTTGTAACTCGGGATTGGTTGCGTTAAAAAAAATATTAATTATCAATGCAATTGCCCAGACCTTGGCTGTGTCGAATTCAACAAACCTTTTTAAAACAATCATATTTTAATGGAAGGAAAGCGTGGCCATGTCTTACCTGCAAATTAAAATGATTAGAAGTTTCTTTTGGTTTTATTTGTCCGATGGATAATTTTTTAAATTCATACATCAGTCATCTAGTCCAGATGTGCGATTGTATTTTTTTGTTTTTGGTCAACTAAAGAGATAATAGTTATGATATTGCGTGTGTTTCGTCTAATCCTGTCATAGCATACTGTCTCAATTTCTAGGGTTCCTCCGCCCGTATTGGAGAATTGTGTCATGCGATTTGATTTACTCTCGCTCAGAAGAATTAAAATGCAATCCCTTTGCTCTGATTCTTCCCCAACCCAACCGGGCTTGCTACGTACGACATCCCCTTCTCCCTTCAGTGCCAGATCCGAGATCTTAGCGCGTCCTTCTCTTTTTGACATTGATTAAACCTTTTTTTTTCCAGGCAGATTGTCCTCCTAACCCAGCGAATGCTTCGTGGTTGTCTTCTGCGATTTGGGCGATAATGGCCCGATGTTTTTACTGGGTGCTCCTAGCGAATTTGTTTGTGCTACCCTCTGCGTTTTGGGGGTGATAACCTCCGCGTTGTACCTGTTCCTTCGGAAAAATATTCGTTGGTACCGGTTACGTTTTCCATAGGTGTCATACAGTCAGATCACTCATTTCGTTTTTTGTATGGTAAGGTAGAAATTGTTGATTCCCCTTGTTCCCTCTTAATTGATAATTTCAGAATTTAGTAAATTGTTGGGAAAAACATAGGTTGATTTTAGTTGAAGTGGCTATTTAGTGGGCGATTTCAGTGGCAATGATTGAGACATTGATTATTACGACAACAGGGTGTGGAACTAATAAATTAATTAGTGGATAAATCCGTTTATAGTAAATAATGGATGATGGAATTTATCTCTGTAATAGCATGTTCATTTTCTGCAGTCTTTTGTATTAATTGTGAGTCTCGCGACTGTCCCGTATAACGGATAATTTAGATCAAGTGTTTATCTTCATTTATCTTTTGTACTGAATGAATTCGAAAAAGGTGTATGGCATTAATATCTTAGATTCCAATAGCTTATCCCATATTTCAATAGTTAATTATAAGTACAAAAATTTAAATCGATGAGCTTGAAGAAAAATAGAGTTCAATGGGTTTTCAAGATAAATAGGCATCCATAATTGCAATGCAAATGTTGAAGCTTGAACATATTTATTCCACGAAAGTTAATTGCAATTCATTAAATATTTTGTCATGGAATCTTTATGATGGGTAAAATAGAAACCTTATCATCGATTGGCTCCCTGTCCACTTATATCATCAATATTATCATAGGTTGGATTCATGTTCAAATATTTTAGTTACTATAATAATAAATTCCAATAACGGTTAAATTTATTAATGTGTTATTGCAGCTTGATAGTTCACTCATTGGCAACAATGATAACGGTATAATTATATTCTTGCATCATCGCCTTACAACATTTTTACTCGCTTTTACCACAGTCTTAATGGCTAATTATATTAAGGTGTTATCTCCTTAAAATAGTTCAATTGCTTTACAATATTCTTAACAGTTTTAATTGGCAGTACTATGATTATCGCTTTATAGTAGTTATTTGTTTTCACAACAGTGAAGCATGGTTTAATTCTAGAAGAAAGTAGGAAAGTATGGTTATGAGTTTTTATATTTCATTATAAGGTATGACAGCTAAGTTTCTTTATTTTAAATATTTGTGAGTGTTTAAGTTTTGTGCCTTGGTTACTATTGCGCTTGATGCACGATGACGACATGATTCCTTGTGGGGTCAAGGCTCGCTTGAGTGACATGCGCGTATGACAACCTGGCCTTGGGCCTTGTGCTTCCCAACGATGATGGTCATTATGGGAATTGATGTTTGTACTTTTCTCTATAATGTTTTAATGTGATTGTTTCTCGCTCACCGGAAAGGATTTAGCTACCTGTGTCTTTAAAGTTGTTGCATTTGGATTGATTGATGTTTCCTTCTAGCTTAGTGGGTGTGGTGTTTCTTGTGTCAGGTGGGATGTAGACATCTCCTTGTTCCTCATAACAGTGGCCAGCCTTGAGACCTTAAATGGTCAAAATCGATGGGAACCTGGGCTTGAGCATTGCTTATGTGTCCTAGAGGTCCTAACCTTGCAGGGTAGAATGGGTGGGTAGACTTTTTTTTTTTTTTATGATTGATTTTCGTAGGTTGCATCCAACTACATGATGTGCTAGTATGCTAGGTCGTTATTTGTCTGTTTCCTGAATTGCATGCGTTGTGTTCGTCATCAAGTAGCGTTGATTGACTGTTGGTCGTTGTGACTTTCCTGCTTTAAAAAACAAAAATTGCACTTGTTATGCGTCGCATGTGGTCATGACGATGGGGGTCGTTACAATTACTATGTTCCTCATGTTAGAACATTTGGTTTTTTTCATCAGATTTCAAGGTGGGGTTATGTTTTTCACATTACCAGGTCGGTTTATGTTTGAGACATTACAAAAAGTAAGTTTTGGTCAATTTAAAAAAATATATATAATGAAGTGTTTCCTTTGTCACAAAGATAGGAATGTTGAACTGATGTGATATATTACATTGAAGGAAACTTAGAATCATACTTGTTCTAAGGGAATTGATAGAAAAATCATCTTTAACTTTATAGATGATGATTTTTAATTGTTCTAAAAACATGGATACAAAATCATCTTGAACTTTGTATATGATTAATTATAAGTGTCTAAGGATATTGATAGTAAATCTACTTGATTTATACTTGTTCTAAGAAAATTGATAGAAAATCATTTATTAATTTATACTTGTTATAATAACAAGAAAAAAGTTAAAAGTACAATTGGTCACTAAAAAAGGGATTGCACATATATACTTGTTATCAGTTGTATTAATTTATCTGTGTTTCCTTTGTCACAAAGATAGGAACGTTGAATTGATGTGATATATTACATTGAAGGAAACTTAGAATCATACTTGTTCTAAGGGCATTGATAGCAAATCATCTTTAACTTTATAGATGACGATTTTCAATTGTTCTAAAAAAATCAATATGAAATCATCTTGAACTTTGTATATGATGAATTATATGTGTCTAAGGATATTGATAGTAAATCTACTTGATTTATACTTGTTCTAAGAACATAGATAGAAAATCATTTATTAATTTATACTTGTTATAGTAACATTGATAGAAAATCATCAAGAACTTTACAAATGATGAGTTATGCTAGTCTAAGGACATTGATAACAAATCTACTTGATTTATACAATGATGATTTATATTTTTTCTAAGAAAATTTAAAGGAAATTAACTTGTTTTATAATTTGTAGATGAGGATTTAACAAATAATTATATAATATAGAAATATCAAAATATCAAAACTAAAAATATAATTTATTGGTATTATCCCATTAATAAATATTTTTAAAAAGATAAATATATAATTTACAATCTTTCTCAAGATTAAATACATTTACAAATTTATAGTGTTTCTTCGAGATTGAATATGCTTACAATTTAATGGATTAAAATTAAATTATTATCATTAGTTAAATTGAATTCAAATAACCCTGGATGGGGTGACATGTAGCACATCAGTGCCACATCGAACCAGCCTAGGCCAAGCCATAAATAAGGTAGGTCGGCTCCCATCCCCTCGTCATTAAGTATGGGAGTCGGCCTTAACTATCAACCAAGAGCCATGGGACTTCTCCCTCGCGTGAACAGACCAACGAAAAATAAATCCAATGTTGAGGGGGTGATAATGGTTGTTTCCATGTTGTGCCTCCCTGTTATCACCCAGATATGCATCATTTTTATCCATTTCACCTTCGGTTCTCACCAAGATAGTAGTTTCGTGCTCTGGTGTGGCCATTGCAACACCTCCTACAACTCTGCCATTAGAATAACCTCCACGATGCCATGAGAGAGAGGTAAGTCGCATCGTAGCCTTGCTTGGTACATCCTGGATATGAGACAGAAGAGGCAGTAGCGGCTAGAGAGGGCACTCTCCATGGCCTGCACTCAAAGAATTCATACAACTTGCAGGGAAGGGATGGCGTGGTCACCTCCAATGGCGTATGTAGAGGAGGTCATTCTGGAGGATCCCATACAGATACCTACGGTGTCTATTCTCTTCACAGTGCCAAATAATTGGTAGCCTCCAAGCAACTTCCCTGAGGAGGACACTCAGTTAGTTATAGCGGCTCACCACGAAACCAACACCATGGCAGAACAAATGGAGGAGTTCCACATATGCTACGTCGAGGAGGAGTTCCCGAAGGAGATCCTCCATATTTCCTCTTAGTACACCACACCTTTAGTGGGCTACGACCCTTCTAGAGCCACCGAGCGATAAGAGGACCTCGGGAAGAAGGTTGGAGCACACAGATAGAGCATGAAAATGGAGCACCAGGATGGAGCAAATGATGGAATGCAGGTTGTAACAAGCGATGTTGCGGAGGGTGACACGTCGAAGGAGGGTGGTGAGGTCCTTGCACCACCTCATATATCTATTTCATTGGAACAGTGGCATGTCCCCCCGCCCTTCTTCCACCCGGAACAACTAGACTTGGTGTTTGACCTGAGATTCTAGATGGAAGACCAGGTCTACCATGGCACACTCATGAACCAATGCATAGACATGTTGTATGAGGGTTTCTCCAATGGGCCAACAGGGAAAAGATGTCCGACGTGTGCGTGACCGTATGCTCTAAAAACTCAAAATGGACCACACAATGAAGATCCCGAGAAGGCCACATATGAAACCAATGAGTAATTATTGGGCTAGGAATGCTTTCTGGTTATGGTTATATGTTCAGGTTCTGGTTAGGGATTCAGTCAACTCAAACTTTTTAATGTTTAGTCTAGTTTCAATTTTAGTTTGTATGGCTAAAGCACAGAAAATATGATTCCATTTGTCCTAGTTTCCTCCAGGCAGGGAAGAGGGTGGTCCGCCTCTTTTGGACATGAATATCCAAGGCTACCAACTGTTTCGGTTTCTACTAATTTGGTGGAACAACTGGTAGCCTAAAGACATATGTTTATTTTTGCATGTGATATAATACCATAGGATCTGCCCTCTTTTTACTTAAAAAAAATAAAATTGAATTCAAATAATATTATTGTTATTATAAAATAAACCCTAATACAAATAACCATACCCCTAATTTTAATAGAAATAACCCCGGAGGAGCTCCTCCATATGTCCTATGAGGACGCCACACCTTCAGCGGGCTACGACCCTTCCAGAGCCACTGAGCGAGAAGAGGACCTCGGGAAGAAGGTTTGAGCATAGGGACGGAGCATGATAGTGGAGCACCAAGATGGAGCAACTGATTGAATGCAGGCTGCAAAAAGAAAGGTTGTGGAGGGTGACATGTCGAAGTAGGGTGGTGAGGTCTATGTTCCACCTCCTATATCATTTTCATTGGAATAGTGGTGTGTCCCCCCACCCTTCTTCCACCCGGAACAACTAGACTTTGTGTTTGACCTAAGAATCCAGATGGAATACCAGGTCTACCGTGGCACACTCATGAACCAACGCATAGACATGTTGTACATGGTTGCTCCAATGCGCCATCACGGAAAGATGTCCAACGTGTGCGTGACCATACTCTCTACCAACTCGGAATGGACCGCACAATGAAGACTCCAAGAAGGCCACCTCTGAAACCAACGGGTAATTATTGGGCTAGGAATGCTTTCTGGTTATGGTTAGATGTTCAGGGTTCGTTTAGGGATTCAGTCATCTCAAACTTTTTAATGTTTAGTCTAGTTTCAATTTCAGTTTGTATGGCTAAAGCAAAGACAATAGGATGCCATTTGTCCTAGTTTCCTCCGGGCAGGGTAGAGGGTGGTCCGCCTCTTTTGGACATGAATATCCAAGGCTGCCAACAATTCTGGTTTCTTCTAATTTGGTGGAACAACTAGCAGCCTAAGGACATATGTTTCTTTTTGCATGTGATATAATACCATAGGATCTCCCCTCTTTTCACTTTAAAAAAAAAAAAAAAATGAATTCAAATAATATTATTGTTATTATAAAATAAACCCTAATACAAATAACCATACCCCTAATTCTAATAGGAATAACCCCAACCCTAATGTTTTCATAACACTAACCCTAACCCTAATCCTAATAACCATTGACATTAATATATTATTAATACATTGTTTTACAACTTTAATTATTAATATTGATTAATAAATAGTGTATAATGGGTATGTATGTTACATACCTAAAGTACTCATTGTAAAATATATTTAATTATATATATTAATAATAACTAATGATATTATTATTAATAATAATTAAAAATGATTAATGTATTATGTATAATAATTCTTATTATAATATTTTTTAAAGTATTAATAATATTTTATTTATGGTATTACTAATCACTATTAGTTATGATGAGATCAATCAATAAAATATTATTAATAATATTTATAGTTATTATTATTATTCACTAATAATAATAACAAGTACTCGCTTATATTAATAATAAATATATTAATTATCGTGAATTATTAATAACTATTAATATAGTTAATGGTGGATATTAAATTAACTCCTAATATTAATAATATAATATAATATTAATCACTTTTTATTATAGTAATGTAATATTTATCACACTAATCCTAACCTTATTAATAATTAATGTATCATTAATTAATACATTAACCCTAGTTGTAATAACCCTAACCCTATGAATTAATATATTATTAATAACTTTAACAGTAAAGCATTTAAATACACAAAATGATTATTCAACTAGGTCATTAAGAAATGATTAATTCTACCTAAGTTAAAAATGATTAATGTATTATGTATAATAATTCTTATTATAATAATTCTTAAAGTATTAATAATATTTTATTTATGGTATTACTAATTACTCTTAGTTATGAATAGATCAATCAATAAAATATTATTAATAATATTTATAGTTATTACTATGTTCACTAATAATAATAACAAGTAATGGCTTATATTAATAATAAATATATTAATTATTATGAATTATTAATAATTATATATAGTTAATGGTGGATATTAAATTAACCCCTAATACTAATAATATGATATTAATCACTTTTTATTATAGTAATATAATATTTATCACCCTAACCCTATTAATAATTAATGTATCATTAATTAATACATTAACTCTATATATATAACCTTAAGAGTAAAGCATTAAGAAATGATTAATTCTACCCAAGTTAAAATCCATAAGATAATGCCACCAAACATAAATAAAAATTATTTTATAGAATAAATAATTATATATAATGATAAATGTATATATATCTAATAATTTTTTCTTTATTCCAAATAGTTTTTTAAATCAACCTGGTGGAAATGGAGAGCTATTAATCCTGAAAGAATATTACATCCATTATTGTCGTAGCATATACATAATTTATCCATGGAATGTTCACTCTAAAATAAACATGTATCAATAAAATCAATATTAATTAAGTAGAATGCATTAAGATTATCCGCCTAATTATTAACATATTCTTCATTTTGCCATTAAATTACTCTAAAGAAGGGTTAATTGTGATTTCAATTGACAAATTATGGATCATAATTCAATGGTACTACCCATACCATAATAAATGCAACTAGTATTATTCAGTTTACACTATGGATAAACAAAATCAATTATATCAAATCTTTATCATTTACCAATATATCAAATCTTTATCATTCACCAATTTGTATAATACTTTGTAACTACATAAAGTACAATTAACTTGAATAAACTCCATGACTCGAAATATAGTGGTCATCACTCTAAATTCCTAAATATATATAGGAAATATCACACATTAACTATGAAAATAACTCCAAAACTTTGAATGGTCACGCAATGAAAATAACCACAACTAATCTTAAATGCGCACATGCCGAAGGTATAGAATGTTGACCCAAGAATAAAAATGTAATTTGAAAACAAATTGTTTAGGTTTACAGTAACGAAGTGAAAGATATATCCGTAGGTTTCCAGTAATATCGAGATGTGTACATACTATCCGTAGGCAAAAAACTGCAGAAATTATGAAAATGTAGAAAAACAATTATGAAATTCAAGATTAGGTAAAATCTACGAAAATAATAATATTACAGAAAATCCATTAAAATAATAGTGTCAAATTTATGAAATTTATTAAAATAATTAAGCAATAATTAAAATAAAGACATCCGTTTATGTGTTTACTTTTTACATTTACCTAATCATATTTAAAATTTACTTTGATAGCTAACTGATTGCCACGTAAGTGATTAACAGAAATTAAATTAAATGATTAACAAAAATTAAAATATTAATACCAGATAAATGAAGCTCAACAGTTTATTTGTTAATCAACAATAAAATTTAATATATTCTTTTAAGGATTTTTCATCTTATCAGACTTTAGGCTTTAACCAGCAGCTATTTAGCTGTTGTGCTAGTATTGTATCTAAGAAAATGTTTCGGGGCATAGATAGCAGCAATATTGGGCATTTAATACAGTGATATTCTCAAACAATTGCATTGATGGCAGCCTGGAATTCATTTATCCAAGAATGGCAGCCTGGAACTCATTTATCTAAGAATTTATTAAGTTGGACACTTTTAT
>ML778837.1:514862-586840 GCA_009831015.1 Picea engelmannii
AATATTCCATCAATATTTAATCTTTTCCATGCAAAACTGATTAAGCACTAAAAACCTATCAAATGTACCCATTATCAATAGGTGTAAGACTTTCCAGGTAAATATAATATTTTAGTTTAATATTAATATTCTTAGAAATCAATTCAATTTAAAATTTGAATAATATTTTTATTTAAAATGAAATATTATTCTTAAAAATCCATTTAATTTAAAATTTGAATAATATTTTTATTTGAAATGAAATATTAAATAATATTATAATGTTTTTATTTTAAATGATGATCATGTTTTAATATTATATAATATTTATTTTAAAACAAAATAGGGTAAGATTAAGAAAAATTTGAATAATATTTTTATTTGAAATGAAATATTAAATAACATTAGAATGTTTTTATTTTAAACGATCATCATGTTATACTATTATATAATATTTATTTGGAAATAAAATATCATAAGATAAGTAAGAGAAGTTGTAGAAGTTGCATCATGTATTTCAATTTAATTATTTTATTTTTAATTAAAAATCAATTATTAAAATAAAAATGTTATATATATATTTTGATATATATTTTATTAATTTTTTTTTAAATTACAATATTTTTATATAAAAACAAAGTATTTATTTTTTATTTTTATTATACATAATAAAAAATATTTCTATAAAATTAGTAAATTTGGTAAATTGTGAAATTTCATGAAGTATAAGGTAAGATAGTCTCCTCAAAATTATTGATAGTTTAACATATACTTTAAGCAAGTATTCAAGAAAGTTTCTAATGACTTCAGTCAATTTGCTATACATAGTATCATAAACTTAGCTAATCTAAAAGTAAAAGTTAACTTTCCATATAATGTCAATGTACATTGGTTTTGGACTTTAAATATCAAAAAGTTATTAGCATTTACTACATTCTCTTTAATGATCTCCTCATAAAAAAACCAATCCAAGGGGCTCTCCAATGCTTTTTTGGAGAGTATATCTACAATTGTGTTGTATTCCAGATGTACATGCATGAATTTGATTTCTTCAAATTTCTCCTTTAAACATCTCCTCTGTTCTTTCTAGTTGCATAAATATATCAGGTTCAGATTTGAACGGTCGTTAATTGAGTCAATGGCCACCTTGAGTCTCGAACAACCATCAATTTAATTATGGACAACCTATAAGCAAAGTATAAAAGACCCCATAGTCCCATAATTTCAACTTTCATATTATTACCTTTTCCTCTTGCAAAGTGAGCCCTATAACTGTGGTTTGAATTTAATTTTATAAATATGCCAACTCCAAAGTTATCATCAACACTTGCACCATCAAAAAATCCTATTGGATTTTCATCAAAGATGACTGGATTTAGTATATAATCAAATTTTTCTACTTCTCTTACTCCTTTGTGTTCCTTAATATCAAGCATAATTTTCTTAGTTACTGTGGAGTCTTCTCTTTGTCAGTTCTTAAATAAGATTTTGTTTCTATACTTTCATATTCCCCAAATAACCAGAAAAGGAATATGTCTCATCCTTGGATATTGTGTAAACCATTGCAACATATTTTCTTTCAAAGTGGAATACTTCCAAGAATCTGTAATATTGAGAGAGTTTAAGATTCCTTTCCATATGAATTGTGTGGTAACAAAACGTATAAATAGACGAGTAGTTGTCTCTTCATCCTTGAGACAAAGACTACAAAATGAAGGTCCAATACCTCCTCGTTTCCTATAATTTTCACCAGTGATGATACAGTCCTTCAAGCATAACCACATGAAGCAAGTAATTTTACTTGGTATATTAACTCTCCATACAGACTTAAACCACCATCTAGATCTTTCCTTGTGATAATTGCTAGAGATGGATTGATATGCTAAATCAGTAGTTATTGTTCCTATATCCATGTTCCATGACCAACCAATTTTGTCATTTGAATTATTGAGTGTAATTCCACTTCTTTTCAAATTTACAATGAAATTATTACATTTAGTTTCCAATACTCTTGATAGTCCAAGTTGGCTGGCATCTATCCATC
Organism: Picea engelmannii; assembly: GCA_009831015.1. Taxonomy (NCBI): domain Eukaryota; kingdom Viridiplantae; phylum Streptophyta; class Pinopsida; order Pinales; family Pinaceae; genus Picea; species Picea engelmannii. The sequence goes on from ML778837.1 coordinate 516,886, forward strand.
TTTGAGTAAAACCTGGTGTATCTAGTAAGGCCTCTTGTGCTAAGGTATACATACATCGAATGTTGAGATGTTGAGTTAAAGATGATGAGAGTTTATATGAAGTATTATCTCCAATGAAAGGAACCTTTCCAATAATAACCTCTTTACCACACCTTATTTTCCAAGCCAACCATCGCTTAATAATATGAAAAAAACCCATAAATATTCTCCATATAATAGAGACAGTAGGGTACTTACACTCTTATTTTCGTAGTGAGGAGGTCAGATCTACTCCTTTTAAATATTTTCTTTTAAGGATCTGAATCCACAGACTATTACAAATTAGTCCTCTCCAACAGGATTTGAACTGGCAATGTTTTTCCATTTGGATAAGTGAAATCATGTAGATTTGTTAACTCCTCTCCATACAAAATATGGAATAATTTGTTGAATCTTATGTAAAATAGATGTAGGAATCGTTGCTAAACTGAGCCAATACATAGGGATGCTTTGTAGAACTGATTTCATTAAGACCATTATGCCACCTAAAGAAAGCCACTGGAATGTCCAATTGTTAATTCTTTTCTCGATCTTCTGAATCAACCAGTTCCAATCCGCTATCTTGTAGCAGTTTGGTTTTAAATAAAACCCAAGATATTTCATGCCTTCCTCTATGTTGATGAATTGTATGTTGAACGCTGATTGAATTCTCTGTTCTAGTCTGGGATCAATGTTCTGTGCAAGAAAACATGATTTTTGACAATTTATATCCATACCCATGGCGATACAAAAAATATTTAAGATAGTTTTGAATTCCATCGAGTCTTCAAATTTTCCACCCCCTAAAATTAAAACGTCACCTACGAAGAGAATATGAGATACTATGGTCGTTGTTGCAACTTTGAGGCCATGAAAATCCCCTTCTACCAAAACGTTTTTCAATAATGTACTTAGACATTCAACAACCAAAAAAAATAACAGGGGGGGTAGGGGACAACCTTGTCAAATCACTCAGTAACTTTTGAAAAAATCAGTTGGAGAGCCATTAGTTAAAACTTCCATATTAACTGAGGTAATACAAGCCATAATCCATTGGGTAACCTCCCATTTTAACTCGATTTCAGTTAATAACATTCTTATAAATTTCCATTTCACCTTATCATATGCTTTATTCAAATCCAACTTAAGAATAATGGTGTTTAACTTCTTAGATTTAGCAGTGTGTAAACATTATTGTGCTATACGAACACCATCAAAGATTAAGTGTTCCTTTAAGGAACCAAACTGCTCAAAGGAGCTACATGCTTCCAATTTTTCTTTCATCCTTGTGGTAATAATTTTAGAAATGAATTTATAAAAAAAATTACGGAGGGAAATTGGCTTGAAATCATGAAGGGTTTCTGGCTTGTTTACCTTGGGAATAAGAGCGAAGAAGATATCATTGAGTGCAACCAGTATACTCGGTATAGATCCATAACATCTGTATTCTTTGATGGCCTTGCGAAGATCCTCCCCCATGATCTCAAAAAAAGTCTAGAAGAGTTCCTGTGTCCAGCCATCCGAGCCTGGGATTTTATCCTTTGGCATAGAGAAAACAATTTCTTTAACTTCTTCTAATGTGAATGTTTTGCTGATCTCATCACTTTATGTTTCATTGAAAAACTTTGGCATATGTTCAAGTACCTTGATCTGGGTACAGGTATCCTCTACCTTAATCGCAGTATACTAATCTTTAAAATGTTTCAATGGGATCTTTTTAATCTCATACTCGGATGAATAAATGACACCATCATCATCTCCTATATCCCATATAGAATTTTGAGACCTTCTATGTGTGGAATACTTATGGAAACATTTAGTGTTCTTATCACCATTGTTAAGCCAGATAGCCCGACTTCTAATCCTCCATGTAGATTCTTCAATAAAGAGTATCATTTCCTTCTTTTGTCGCGGTGCCTTTAGGATATCCATATCTTCCTAAGAAAAAACCTGTGACGAACACTTTTCAAATATATTTGCCATCTTTGTTTTAATGTGGTGTAGTTCTGATTGTAATTGTTCTTTCTTGTCCCTCTGCCACTAGTGTACCATTGTTTTCTTTAAATTCTTCAGTTTTACACACATAAGTTGAATATAGGAAGGGTCTGACAAATGTTCCATATAAAGCCATGTATTCTTTATAAGGGAGGTAAAAGTCGGATCCTTGATCTAAGAAGTATTGAATTTAAAGGGTGGAGGAGATCTATGGGAGAAGGAATCCAATTGTAGGCATATCGGATTATGGTCTGAAATGGTTGAATTAATAACCCATGATCTGATCTTACTATTCCTGCCAATAAGAGAATCATCAAGAAGAAAAAGATCCAGTCTTTTCGAAATACCAACAAAACTTGCTCTCCCATTCCTCCAAGTAGGAGCTAATTTGGTCGGCTAAATATCCACTAAACCAGAAGACTGTATGAGGCTTGTGAAGAAATCGGGAAGATGGTCACTTTTGGATAAATCTCCCCACACCTCCCTCGCAAAAAGGGTGAAATTGAGGTCACCACCCACAATAATACCTTCTTCTCTCAATAATCCAGATTGAATAGTAGGTTGCCAGGAAAGTTCCCTATCTTTATAGGGCATGTAACAGTTGGGGAGTTTCACTTTATCCATGGATTATTTGAACTTGCCTTCCAGATAGATACCTGCAGAGGTACCAAAAGCATAGAGTTCAGCGCATGTTGGGTTCCATCCATTCAACAAACCAGTCGAACGTCCACAAGGATCCAGAACCAAAACAATCCACGAAGGAAAACATTGGAGGAACAAATGTTTTGCTTTATCGTCGTTCACTAAAGTTTCTTGAAGAAAAATGATGTCAAGGTTAATCTGTTTCATAAGTTCTTTGAGGGAATCAAGTTTTAAGGGTCCCCCGAACCATCGAATGTTGTAGGAAAGGATAATCATAAGGAAACTAGGGACGTCGGTTGGCTTTCTCTAAGGGTCGAAATGGAGATCCTATCAGGATTTGGTTCCAGGAACCAGGGAGAATCACGGTCTATGAACTGTCGTGGTCTATAATTATAGGGGAAAACTCATTGAAAGGTGCCAAACCACCCTTCGTATCTCCAGGGAAAACTTTTGGAAAGAGGGGTCTGGTATTTTTACGGATGGTGACATTAGATCATTCTGAAGCAGAGGGAAGTAGATTATTTTGGTTAGAAACGGGAAGCGGCTTGGGGGATAAGGACTCTAGAGACTTAGGGATGTGGTTGGAAGAGTAAAAAATCGGGCCAACATAGCTTAAGCAATCAGGATCTGCTCTAGTGCAAGGATCCGGTACAGAAAAACCATCACATGTGAGTTTCTCCAAATCATTTGAAATAGTGTTAGGATGTGTAATAGGACATCCAAATATCATCATACTTTTGTCTTAGAGCAACCCTTCTTTGGGCCCAAAAAAAGGGGGGGAGAAACTTCAAATGGAGCGACATCAATGGGGGAATTTGGTTGGGTATCCCCAAGGTTGTCATGAAATAAATCAGTGGACCTCAAATCATGATAAGCGCCCAATTTATTGAATTTTTTCATTAGAAGGTCCCAAAAATCATCGAAAATATCTAGCACCCACCTTTCATTACATTTTAAATAATCAAGCTCATCAGAGGAAAGTTTTCTAAAGAAGGAAGGAAAAAAGAAATGCATCTTACCTAAGAAAGAACCATTCTCGAAGGGACCTGGACCAAAACCTTCAGCTTGATAAAAAACAGACAAAGTTGGGCCAAAGCTTTGTGCTCACTCCCTGGACTCCGGACATTTAGATTTTAGATGGCCCGTTTGCCAGCAGGAGTGGAATCAGAAGGGTTCCTTCCAAAAGTCCACAACTTGAAGGAGATGTGAATCCTTGATGGTGATGTCGATAATATTTGGCAGACCTATGTCCAGATCTAATTCAACTAGAATCCAAGCAATTCTCTTGTTATTCCAGTAGAGTGAATGCTCGTCAAAGAAAATCAATTTACCAACAGAATTTGCAACTGCCTCAAATATCCCGATGGACCGTAATTCGATTGGAAAGTCGGGCAGTAGCATCCAAAAACTCCTTTTCGTGAAGTTTTCCAGGAGTGGGTTGAAACTCGGGTACCATATTTTTAACATTAGGATGCATCTTCCAATAATACATGGAGATCCCAAAATACTCAGTAGATCACTTTCAGAAAGAAAGTGGAAATACATCCAGTGATTCGACAATAAACTAAACCTAGGACAGTAACCTAAAATAGGTTTTCAGAATATTAAAAGCCATTCAGACAATTAGTTCTTGTTCATCCTGGAATAATAGAAGTTACCCACTAGCTCTTTCTCCGAAAAGCCAATCACCATGTCCATTGCAATGTCACATCAGAGGACACAACTTGGTTTAACCTCACACACCTTCCAACACTTTTGCTTGCAGTTTAACCGAGCCAAGCTACCTATAGATCTATTATGTCCTACACCACTACCATGAAGATGTGAGTTCTGTGTAACAGGTTTCGGTGGAGGGACTTCTGAACAGGGTGAAGGACCGGGAACAGGAGGAGCTAATGGGTAGCCTTATCAATAGGATTCTCTTTTTTGCAGTCTGGATCAGGGCTCGTGTAAGGCACGTGAAGTGTTCCAGGTGAGATCTATCTTCTAGCATCGAGGGGCACCTGTTGAACTTTTTTAGTGGACTTTAAGGCCGAAGTAAAAGCTCTACCATCATCCAAGGTGAGGTGTCGAGGATTACAGGTTTTCTTAACTGTAGCCGAGGGAACTACAGTGGAGAAACTGCCACATGTCGCTAACATTCATACATTAGTTTATAGGTCTTGTCCCTAAAAATATACCATCGTTTTCCCATAGTTTGTCCTCGTCATCCTATGGGAGATCGACATGTGAGGCCATCTAGACTTATAGACTCTCCACGCTAGTTGGTACTACTACAGAGCCAAAACAAACCTAGATGTATGGGGAACCTCTAAAATAAGTCTCAAAGGACCACTATTCAGTCCACTGCAAAAACCCTAGGGGGTTGTGGACATAAGGTAAGATAAGATCTCTAATCCAACTATAATGATTTTCATAAAAAAAAATTAAGTACAAGTTAAGATAATATAGCTAATCCAACTATAATGATTTTCATATATGTCTCAAAACTAATATAGCCTGAGTGGGCCTAATGGTTAAGAACATGTGTTTCCTCCTAAGAGGTTTCATGTTCAAATCCAAAGAGGGGCAGAGTATGTATACCTCTGTAGACTTTAACTATAACGATTTTTTATTTTAGCTACAACAATTTTAAATATGTCACAATCATTACACATAACCCAATTATAATGATTTTCATATATGTCAACATAGTTAGCTATTGTAAGCCATGCAAAACCATACTCTAGCATAGTCAAACCTAGTAGACATTGGTCAACCATAGTAAACCCAAGTCAACCATAGTGAACCATGGAAAACTAAAGACAACCATGGTGAACATAACCCAATCATGATCAACATTGCAATATGAAAAAATCATTGAGGAACGCCACAATTTAACAAAGCCCTTGCATTGTAATGTACGAATTATGAGATGAACATCACAATCCAACATATATGTTCATGAACATTACAATGAGACAAAACCCTTCATAATCACTGCAATTCGACATTATTCCACCAAGATCAACATTGGAGTGTGACATAACCATTAAGGAACATCATAAATGTGACATAACCCTTGATTAATGTGACAAGGCATCAACACCATTGAGGAATGTAGAAATTCAATATAATTTGCAACCATGGTTAACATAAATCAACCATGATAAACATTGTAATATGAAATAACCATATGACATAACCCTTGATGGACATTGAAATGTGAGACAAACATTAAGGAATGTCGCAAAGTGACATACTCCTTGATGGACATCAACATGTGAAAAATCCATAGAGGAATGCAACAATTGAGCATAATTCAAGCAAGATGAACATCAGATTGTGACATTACTATAGTAAACCATGATTTAACATAATCAACATTGTCAACCATAGTCAACCAGGGATAACCATAGGAAATTTAACATAAGTCAATGAATCTAAATGTCACAATGTGACATAAGAATTGGGGAACTTCACAATCAAACATAACCCTTGATGATTGTCACAGTGAAACATAACCCTCAATAGATGATGCAATGTGACACAACCATTGAGGAATGTAGTAGTTCAACAAAAATAAACTAAGATGAACATAACTATTGTGACATAACCATAGTCAATGATGGGTACCTATCATAAACAAAGTCAACCTGGTTAACCATAGACAAACATGCCCAACCATGGTCTACCAAGGTCAGTTTTACTCGTCCAAAGTCAACCATGGGTACCCATCATCAATAATAGTCAACATGGTTAGCCATAGTCAACGATGCCCAACCTAGATGGTCTACCAAGGTTAATCTCACTCGACCAAAGTCAACTATGGTCTACCATAGACAAACATAGTCAACTATGGTCACCCATAATAAACCAAACCAACATATAGATTCACGAATGTCATAATGCAACAAAATCCTTAAAAAAATGAAATATGACATAGGTGCACCAACATGAACATCACAATATGATAGAACCATTAAGGAACATCATAAATGTGACATAACCCTTTTATGAATGTAATAATGTGATATAACAAATAAGGAACATAACAATTCCATACAAGTCTGCTAAGATGAATGTGACAATGCATCATGACCATTCAAGAACATCACACTAAAACATAACCATTAGGGAATGACGCAAGGTGTCAAAACCCTTGATGAACGTTGAAATGGGGCATGACCATTAATGGATGTTTCAATTTGACACAAGTCAACAAAGATGTACGTTGAAATGTGACATTATGATTGGGGAACATCATAATGCAACATAACCCTTGAGCAATGTCACAATGCAAAATAACACTTGATGGACATTGCAAAGTGAAAAAACCATTGAAAAACACAACAATTCAACATAAATCAACTACTATGAATGTCGCACTGTGACATTACCATAGTAAACCAGATTTAAACAAAATGAACAATGTCAAACATAGTTAACCATGGATGACCATAATCAACATGGTCAACCATAGTCAATTCAACATATAAGTCAATGAATCTAAATGCCAAAATGTGACATAGGAATTGGGGAATGTTGCAAATGAACATAACCCTTTACAGTTGACACAATGCAAGATAACCCTAGATGGATGTTGCAATTTGACACAATCACTGATGAATGTATTAATTCGACATAAGTCGACTAATATGAATATAATTATATTGGAAAATGACCATACTCAACCATGGGTAGCCATGGTCAACAATAGTCAACAAGGTTAACCATAGTTAGCCATGCCCAACAATGGACTACAAAATTCAATCTTATTTGACCAAACTCAATCATGGTCTACTATGGACAAACATAGTCGACTATGGTCAACTATAGTAAACCAAAGTCGACCATAGTGAACCATGGTCAACTCAAGTCAACCATGGTCAACCATCGTCAAACATATTCAACCATTTTGAACCAAAGTTAACCACAATCAACTAAAGTGAAGCATAGTCAACTAAAGTGAACCATACTCAAACACATTCCACTATAATGAACCATAATCAAATATATTCAACTAACGTCTACCATAGTTAGACATGGTCAGTCAAATTTAACCATGGTGAACCATAACTAGACATGGTTAACCATAGTCAACCTTGGCCCACTGTTGTCAACCACAATAAAACATGGTCAACCATAGTCCAACATAGTTAACCATGGTCAAACATACCAAAATCCATAAACAACCATTAACCAATGTCAACCATATTCAAACATGGTCAACCATAATCAAACATTATTAACCATAGTCAAACATGATCAACCATTGTAAATTAAGATCAATCAAAATTAACCATGTTTAAACATTACCACCCTTAGTCAAACATGTTGAACCATAATCAAACATGGTCAAGAAACATTCCAGAATCCCTGCAAATGGATCTTTAGTGTTTTGCTTCAATGGAGGGACAGATAATGCTCATAAGCATAGTATGGCAATGGACTCCGACCAACAGCAAGGGAAATGGAAATTGGCAGAGCACGAAAAATATAGTTACCAATCCCACTTTCCCAATTTCATATTCGTAAAGTTCACGAGACTGCTGACATTGCCCCTGCGGATGGCCCGCTGCATCCCGCGACCTGAAAAAACTGTTGGGGTTGAGCTTTTCGATGTGGAGAATGGGAGATGGACTGTGGAGTCTGATCTCCTAGTGGGCGTGCTTCCTCACTGTGCGTTCGAGTTGAAGCATGTTTTCGAGTGGAATGGGAAGATATATGTAGTGTTTGTGGGCGATAGAGATGATGGTCAGCCAGATTTAGGGTCTTTGAAGATTGAGCATTTGGCTTTAGAGAGATTAGTTTTTCGTGTGTTTCATTTTCAGATTTCTGCGACTGATGAATCTCTGGCTAATTCCTTTCATTGTAGGTGGGTGCAAGAACCTGAAGAAGCTGAAACTTACAATGGTTCTTTGCCGGGAGGACTGGTTGAAGATGAAGCCTACAACGGCTCCACGACAAGAAAATGGATGGCATCCTTCCTGATGCCTTATTTATATGCTCGACCTCATTTGAGCACCAGGTTTAACAATGTGGAGTTGGTTTTGACTATCCTTCACAATGATTTGTTCATAGTGAGAAGAGAGAAGCGTGAGGGAGGGTTTCCTCTTGTGGAGTTGTGGTTGAAGAAAGAGATGTGGTGGGGAAAGTCTCTTCGTTTGGTGCGGCCGGGCACTGGAAAGGAAACCATCGTTTCCTTCTGTCTCTGGCGTATGGACGATGGACAGTATTTCTAGGATTGTATCTTCATTATGGATAAACTCTGCGGCGTGGATGAAGGCGTGTGGTGGATTATTAAGAGACGAGGTTCGTCCGTTGTTTTGGTTAGTCAAGGGATGCTTCAGGGTATCAGTAATGATACTCGTTTTTCCTTCGTAAAACACCTCTAACTAAAATGAAGGAGTCGTTAAACCAAAATGAAAGGAGTCATGGAGCTGAAAGATATTCTGAATCAGAATAACGTGATATATTTTTTCTTAGAGATTGTGTCTCTTATTTATGTGAGTATGCCATTTCACTTATAATAATGTGTTCACTTATAATAATGTTTGGGTTAACTGTGTATATGTCTTTTATGTAGGTATGCAAGTGTGTCTTTCTTATTTGGTTAATGTGTTCACTTATAATAGTGTGTGGGTTAAGTGTGTATATGTCTTTTATGTAGGTATGTAAGTGTGTCTTTTTTATTTGGTTTTTCTATTTGTTGGAGTGATATATTAGAAAAAAATAATTTATTAATTTGGATGAATTATTTGGATTAAGGATATTGAATTAATTTTTAGAATATATACAAATTTTTTTATGACTCTAATTTTTTTTTTCTACTTTTAGTATGTTACTTATTTTCCTAAGGAACCTTCATCTGAATGAAGGACAACTATATTACAAATCTTGCATAAAGTTCAAAGTACTTGACCCACTCAAGTTAGCCTGCCAATTTTGTGGTATATTATTTTTTATTCAATTATAACCAAATTTGTATAGCCATAAATAATAGTTTGTACATGTGGACAAATAGTTTTATATATGATAATGTAAGTTTTCATAGTTACATATAATGCACTCTGCCCACTCATTTAGCCTGCCAATTTTGTGGTATATTACTTTTTATTCAATTATAACCAAATTTGTATAGCCATAAATGATAGTTTGTACATGTGGACAACTAGTTTTATATATGAGAATGTAAGTTTTCGTAGTTACATATAATGCACTCGGCTCACTCATTTAGCCTGCCAATTTTGTGGTATATTACTTTTTATTCCATTATAACCAAATTTGTATAGCCATAAATGATAGTTTGTACATGTGGATTGTTGTTTTTCTTCATATGAGATTTGATTGATGTATTATTACAATGATGAGTGTTCCATATATAGGGAATATAAGGTGACCATCCATGAAAGGATGCATCCCTTGAATAATAATAACTATTTATTATTATCATTTACTTATTATATACTATATTCAATAATCAATAATAATTATATTATTAATTATTATCTTTAGAGAATGTCTTCCCAATGTTGTCCAAACATCAACACTCCCTATCAATGAGGGATACATTCTGAAACATGCCACTCTTGTCTTTGAAGTATACAAAATTCACCCTACACTCATGACACTTGTCTATCAGTCTTGGGAGACATCTCTATCCCACCTGAACCCAGGAGAAACTTCTTCTGCGATTCTCCCTCTTATCCAATTAACTCTCTCTAAGATTAGGCTCACTTTGGGTCTGCATGTAATAACATATAGCATATTGAGTCTTTATCATTCCTTGTCAAATCACCATGACTAAGACAGAGACCACACCATGATCTTTCACCACAGGAACACACCTATGAGTGAATGTCGGCTTGATACTAACTGACACGTGGAAATCACTTCAAGCACCTCGAGTCCATATTATTCCTTGTCATGATCCTGGAAGGACTACATCTAGACCCATTTATCACAAGTGCACCTTTGTGATAAATGTATCCTATCTCCCTTGGTCTACAGCCCAATGTAGGAGAAGTTATGCCCGATGTTGAAACATCAACACTCCCTCTTAGCTAAGGATGTATCTTTCCATAGTAGTACACAACTACTGTCCAGAGACACACAATCTCCGCCAGTGGTACAAAACCACCATAGTAGTAATAGATTTGTCACACATGACACTCACATGTGGACTTCTAGAGGCCACTCCCACTAGGAACACTTAGGGTCAACTCCCCATAGTGTGAGACATCAAGGGTCAACTCCCTTGACATGTCCTCATGTTCTATGAACATGGGACAATGGGCTATAATCCCAAATGCACTTATTCCTTCTCTAATAAGTGTCCTCACAGATCAACTCAACTCAATTCACAGAGGAGTATGATCTGGATAAAGTTTGTCACACATGGCACTCCATCTGGACTTCTAGAGGCTACACCCTCTAGAAACACTAGGGTCAACTCCCATAGTGTATGACGTCGAGGGTCAACTCCCTTAACATGTCCTCATGTGATCTTCACATTGGACGTTGGGTTATAAGCCCAACTGCACTTATTCCTTCTCGAATAAGTGTTCCACTTATCCCTTCTCGAATAAGTGTCCTCACAGATTAACTCAACTCAATTCACAGAGGAGTATGGTCTGGAAAATGTTTGTCACACATGGCATTCCATGTGGACTTCTAGAGGCTACATCCTCTAGAAACACTAGGGTCAGCTCCCATAGTGTATGAAATCAAGGGTCAACTCCCTTGACATGTCCTCATGTGCTCTCTACATGGGACGTTGGGTTATAAGCCCAACTGCACTTATCCCTTCTCAGATAGGTGCCTCACTTATCCCTTCTCAGATAAGTGTCATCACAGATCAAATCAACTCAGTCACAAAGGAGTACGATCTGGAGAATGTCTCAGGAAGCTATAAACATCAACACTCTATCTCAGGGAGGGAGGCATTCTCTGCCACGCCAAGTCTGTCACGGAAGTACTTAAACTTCATCCTGGTTTGGTAAGAAAATCAACAACCTACTCATCTGTAGGAAGGTACTGCACCAATACTTCCTTTGCACCATGTCTCGGATGAAGTGGTACTTGATCTCAATGTGGTTCGATTTGTCATGAAACATTGGATTATCAGAGAGCTTCACACAACTTTGGTTACCAAAATGAATAATGGTGGAATCCAACGCATGTTTGGATAGATCTGCAAGGATCTTGTGAAGCCACACTGCTTCACAAACTATCATACTTAATTCAATGTATTATGCTTCTGTTGTTCTCAACGCCACAAAAGTTCATTTCCTACTACACCAGGAAACCATGAAAGATCCCAAAGTGAAGCAACACCTGAAGGTGTTCTTTTTGTCCACTGCGCTCCCTGCCCTATTAGAGTCAATATATTCCTGCCATATCATATCAATACTGGAAGTATATCTCAAACCATGTCGAATTATGCCTCACAAGTATCTCAACACATGTTTCACAACAATCTAGTGTGTCTATCTCAGTTGACTTATAAACTGGCTAAGTGCACTCACTGCATAGAAAATATTTGGTCTGGTGTTAACCAGATACATCAATTATACAATCAACTGTCTGCACATAGTAAGATCAATTTCGTAAAAAACGGAAGAAGACACACCTAGTTTCTTTAGATTCGTCATCATTGGTATAGCCACGGGCTTGAAGTTCAGTATCTCAAACTTCTTCAATATCTCAACTATGTACTTCCCCTGACTCAGGAAGATCTCATCAGTTCTCTACCACACCTCTTGTCCCAAGAAGTAGTGAATCATACCGAGGTCCTTCATCTCTAACTTAGAGGCCAACACATACTTGCATTCAAAAATAAAGCTATGTGTACCTGTGAGGAATAAATCATTAACACAGAGGGCCAAAATCAGGGCCTCACCATTAACAGGTTTTTAGTATAGGTTGGGATCAACAACACTTTTGTTGAATCCCAAACTCATCAGGTGTTCATCAATCCTTGCATACCAAGATCGAGGTGGTTGCTTGATTCCATACAAGGCCATGTTCAACCTGCACACATGAGACTCCCTCTCATGTATCACGAAACCATTTGGCTGCTCGATGTATAGTTGCTCCTTAATCTCTCCATTGAGAAAGGTTGTCCTTACATCCATCTGATGTAGTCTCCAACCCATGGTTTTTGCAGGGGAAATAATCATCCGGATAGAAGTGTATCGAGCAACAGGAGAAAATTTCTCCTCATAATCTATTCCCTCCGCCTGAGAGAATCCTCTAGAAATAAAGTTCATTTTGTTCCTCACGATGCTCCCATCAACTATGTCTTTGATCTTGTAGATCCATTTGGAAGTCACTGCAAACTTCCCCTGAGGTCTCAGAACAATATCCCACAGATCATTCTTTATGATGGATGGGTACTCCTCCATCATGGCATCTCTCCATACTAGATGACTAGTTTCCTCCTCATAAAAGGAAGGTTTATAATCAATGATGTGGCTCATAGCTGCAACATAGCATGAATATCTCTAAGGTATCCTTCTCTCTCAGAAGGTACCATCTCTTTATGTCTCCTACTCAATCCATATCTGACCAGGGATGAAGAGACAATATTCCTTCAAAGACTCACTGTACCCCATAAATGTATACTAAACACCCAAATATCTTGAAGTTTCCAACCTCAATCTTAACTCTGGTGAAGGCCTCCTCAGGAGTCATGTTCCTCAAGAAATTTTGTTTTGAACATACATGACTCTTCCCATAGAAGCATAGGTAAATGTTGATCATGAATCATCACCTTGACTGTCTCAACAATAGATATGTTCTTCCTCTCTATGACCCCATTTTGTTGAGGGTTGTGAGGAACTGTGTATTCCCTCTTGATCCCTACCTCAAACATCTATGGGACACATTGAGGTTCCCTCATGGAACCAATGTCCCCCAAGACATATCGAGGTTTCTTTGTGAAACCAATGTCTTGGTTCCTTCATCTAGTAATCCAATGATTACTTTGCAATCAACTAGTAGCATACTATTATTACCATGCCATCGATAGCTTAAATCATCCACCACATTATTTATGACTATGATGCAATTAACCAGTAGCACAAAACTACTACAATATTGTCCAATGGTACACAACCACTTCCATAGTCTCCATGCCCATGTTGCAATGCTTCTCCTCTACCAATAGTCTTATTCACACCTAGCTACCTTGCATGGTGTAGGAAATACTATGACCATAGCCTCATTCACACCTAGCCACCTCACATGGCATAGGAAAGGCTAAGCTTCAAGTCTTTATTCACACCTAGCCACGTCACATGGCTTAGGAAATACTTGTACCCAACTAAGAATTACTCTGTCAGTCACCTCACATGATTGATTAGGGGAACCCTTGTCCATATGGGTTAGTCGTCTAGAGGATAGAAAACACCACACCTCTACTTGTGTTGATATTACCAAATGCAAGAAAAATTTCTACACATGCACCCATGTCCATCTCAACACAAAATGATCTTGATTAAACCAATGACGATTCTTGGGATTATACCTCGTGATCTAATCCTACAATATATTACCCATTGGAATTAGATGCATGGATGACCCATATGAAGGAATATCCACTCACCTTCTATATTCAATGGTTTATGGACATCATAGGTCTTTAGAATCATCAATACGGTTTCATCCCTCAGATCCACAAGGATCTCCTTTCACATAAAATTGCATACAATCGAGGGTTCTGGCGACTTGGTGGATCCACACAACAAAATTGATGTTTTTTCACTGGAGCTCGATCCTTGGAGTGATTTCTACAAATACTCCAAGTGAGATAAATCTGAGCTACAATATCTCTCTCTGAATGTGATATGCTAAGCAGAATGTACCAAAGTTTCAAAGTTTAAATACTTTGCATTCAATGCGGGCTTGTAGCACCTCGAGCTGCAACACCTCAATAATATCGCACCAATCTGGATACGATTATATCTACTGCAGTCACCTGGTGCGTGGGGCTCGATTTGACATCCATACCCACTTATTACGCCATCAAACTTCAAATTTTGACCTAACACGATTAATGGTTGCACTTCTCTTTGGCTGCGCATTTTTTTTTTTTCACCCCAACAATCTGTGGAGCGATCTGGAGATACTTAGATAATCCAATAGAGGTTGGCCTTCCAAAAATACCAAGAGGTCACTTCTCTTTTTCAAAGTGCACAGATGGCCAGACCTTGGCTTATGATGTAACTTTAAAATGCTCAATGTTTGAACTCAAATAAGGTGGTGCCAGAAATTTCTATGTTGTTCTTGCTTAGATCACAAATTTTCTTCAGAATCACACCTTTAAAAATTGGTTCTCTCGTTCTCACGTTAAGGCCAACAACTATGGATCGATGTCACACAATCAATCTAAATTTTCTTTCATTCTCCTGGGCCCTCCTGTCAGGAGTCAAGCCCAATCCTGCTCTAATACCATGTTGTTTTTCTTCATATGAGATATGATTGATGTATTATTACAATGATGAGTGTTCCATATATAGAGAACATAGGGTGACCATCCATGAAAGGATGTGTCTCTTGAATAATAATAACTATTTATTATTATCATTTACTTATTATATACTATATTTAATAATCAATAATAATTATATTATTAATTATTATCTTTAAAGAATGTCTTCCCGATATTGTTATTAATTATTATATTTTTATATTATTATATTATTAGTTTGTACACATAAACAACTAGTTTTATATATGAGAATGTAAGTTTTCATAATTACATGTTAGAGAATATTTATACATGTATTTAAAAATCTACATAGTCAAATATATGTGTGTAATTTTAATAACCATAAATTTTTGTAGCTTATTTAAAAATAAGTTTTGAGTTATTAGAGAATATGTATACATGTATTTAAAAATCTACATAGTCAAATATATAGTCAAATATATATGTGTAACTTTAATAACCATGAATTTTTGTAGCTTATTTAAAAATAATATTTGAGTTATTTTGGAATCTACATACTCAAATATATATGTCATTGTAATTTTAATAGCCATGAATTTTTTGTAGCTTATTTAAAGATAACATTTGAGTTATTTATAAGGAAATGAGTTACTCGGGTTTAAAATGAAGTTTTTTTGAAATATTTTGATTTATTTTATGTAACATGAATATGTAGGTGAAAAAAATAACCCTACATAAATAATTTCAATTTATAGGAATGTCACATATTCTAGCATATGTATTGTATAAAGTGGAAAAATTCACTTTATAAGAAACAAACAAACCATTCTTTTAAAACCTACCATCAAAATATTTATTTTAAAAAAAATAAAAATATTTATAAATAAAAGCTTCCTTTTATGCCTAATTACTTAGTTTCCTACCCCAATCATGGTTAAGGTTTCTAAACCCATCCCTCTTACACAAAGCTATCCAATAACATCAATAATCGATTTAGAAGTCAAATATCTTATATGGATGGATGTAAGGTATTTAATACTTTAGAGCCCCATCCATGGTTCTTGAGCCTTAAAATATTTACCTAAGATGCAAGGCCCTTAATTTCCTCCTCGAACCATGATTAAGCCATTAATATCAATCCAATTCACGCAAACTCATATTTTTCATTGTGCTCTAGCTCAAGAATATTCATTTAGGGCATCTGGTCATTTTTTTCCTTAGTTCATGGAAAAAGCCCTAGAGTCATTCTTAGCATGCAAAACTTACTAATGAAATCCATGTATCCAATTGGAGGTGAAAGATCCCTTACATACGTGATGTGTTGGGGTTTTAGAACTCTTTCACGGTGATTGAACCTTTGTATTACGGGACCTAAGAACTTATTTTACTTCATTGGTCAGGGTCAAGGACATCATCCATGGGACATAAAATATTCTAATGTCTCTAATATCCCACTTAGTGCTCAAACATCTTATAAAAAAAAGCTTATGTGGATATTGAAAACCTCATTCTTGTTGCTTCTTAATCTAGGGCCTTATTCCTTTATTTTCCTCTGTGACCATGCTAAAGGCTCAGAGATCAATTTCTTGTGTGCAAGGCCTACTAATAGCATAAATATTGCAATCAAAGGATAAATATGTCCTACACAAATCCTATTTGATGTTTCAAAGAACTTAATAAGGGTTCTTTCAAGCACAATAAGATTCAAATAATGTCTAAGACAATTGTTTTTCTTCCCTCAACATGATGAAGACCTTAAAACCCATCTATTAAACTAAGCTAAAATATTATGATGCTCAAATAATATTTAATTTTTTTATTTGTCGTTTCATTTCTTACAACAAAATCACAAATTACATCTCAATTTTTTTTTAATTCAATACCTATATAAAATAAGAGTTGTGGGTAAGATGTATGTGACATACTATGGCTAATACCACTTCCTTTAAAACTTAATAAAATATATTACACTCTTAAAAAGAATTTGAGTAGATAAAGATATATGCTCATATTAAATCCTCATCATTATAATAAAACATATTACACTCTTAAAAATAATTTGAGTAGCTAAAGATATATGCTCATATTAAAGCTTCATCATTATAATAAAACATATTACACTTAAAAAAAATTGAATAGTTAAAGATACATGTTCATATTGAAAAAATATTTTTTGTATTTTTTTATTTAAAGAAAATATTATTATAATTAAAAATTAAATACATAAAATTTTGATTTTTATGTTTCATCTCATTTTTAATATAATAATAATAATTTTAAATTAAAAAATTAATATAAAAATAATTTAAATTTAATTTTATTAAAAAATTTCATTATATATAATAATAATAATATATTTTTAAGGTCACCACCAAGCCACACCAAATTGATGTATAAGACTTTTTTGTTTGTGGGACAAGGGACCCCCTTCGCTCAACGATTTAACTGGTAAAGTCTACAGAAGTATACATACCCTACCCCCTTTGGATTTGAATTTGTGATCTCTTAGAAGGAAACACGTGTTCTTAACCATTAGGCCCATGAAGATGTATATATACTATATATACTTTTATTATTTTTTGAAAATTAATTAAATATGTCATAAGTAAGGGATAATATCTTTTCCAATAAATGTTTTTAAACTTGTAATTTTTTTTGAATTTCGATATTTTATTATATAGAAAAAATATTTAATTATAAATAATTATAAAATTTAATTTAAAAATAAATTAAATTAACATCGATATATCTAAAATTTTAAATATTAAATAAATTATTAAAATTAAAATTAAAATTTACAAAATCTCTACCTATAAAGAATAAAAATAATTTAACATTATAAAGAAAAAAGGTTTAAATCAACATAAATAGCTACTTGGTTATATAATTTTCAACCTAAAAATAAATTAAGGGATTATTAACATGTTTTAAATTTTTATCAAAAGATTGCAATTCAAATATTTTAGTGTGGAGGGACTAAATAAATCTCATGACATAGATATTTTTCTCTTATAATAATAATAATAGTTTATTTTTCTCATCAAATTAGTGTATAAAACCTCGATGCCTAGTAATTTTATTTATGCAATATCTAGATATACATATCCTAGTCCCTCTAGATTTGAACTTATAATTTTTTTAAGAGAAGAGACATATTTTTAAGATTAAACCCACTCAAATTTTTAATTTTTTTTTAATTACCACCAAATAATTTAAATAATCTTCTTCTACCACTTTACCACTTTACGAAGGATGAAATTTCATATTGACACGAGAACATAAACTCTAGTTACATCGATAATTGTTAATTTACTATCTGATATCTGATATTTACTTTCTAGGGTTTCCATATAAAAATGTAAACGATATAATCCGTCCTAACGGTTCAAATTTCATATTGACACACGAACATAAACTCTAAACTCTAGTTACATCGATAATTGTTAATTTACTATCTGATATTTATTTTCTAGGGTTTCCACATAAAAATATAAACGATATAATCCGTCCTAACGGTTCTTTTTTTTTTCCTTCTGAATTTCTGATGGGTAGTTCATTTGAAAAGCAGGATGCCAAACACATTGGGGAGTATATTTAGTCGGTGAGACGCATAGAATCACATGCAGCAGTAGATAATTCGAAGATCTGATAAAAGCAGACACGATGCAGAACGATATAAACGATTGGCAACGAATATATCATGAAGAACGATACAGTTTGATCATATTTCAGGAGCAAAACGAAGATGAAATGGACAATCCCTGCTTAACAAGGGCCACAGAGATCCATCTCATAAAAGATAGCAACGATGTCGTTACCCTAGAAAAAGTGGAGCAAAGAGAACGACTGATTGCATACAAAGGAAGCCAACCGAAGTTCAACATGGGTGAAATGTGGCATACGAATTCCAAACTGCCTGCAAATGGACCTTTAGTGCTGTGCTTCAATGGAGGGACCGACAATGCTCATAAGTACACCATGATAATGAATTCCGACCAACAGCAAGGGGAATGGAAATGGACCGAGCACGAAATATATAGTTACCAAACCCTCTTTCCCGATTTCATATCCGTAATTGAGGGCATGCCCAGAAGCAGGATGTTTGTAAAGTTCACGAGTATGCTGCCACTGCTGCCATTGCCCCTGCGGGTGGCGCGCTGCATTCCACAACCTGAAAAAACTGTTGGGGTTGAGGTGTTCGATGTGGAAAATGGGAGATGGACTGTGGAATCCGATCTCCCGGTGGGCGCGCTTCCTCACAGTGCGTATGAACTGAAGCATGTTTTCAGGTGGAACGGGAAGATATATGTGGTGTTTCTGGGCGATATGGATGCGGGTCAGGAAGATTTAGGATCTTGGACGATGGAGGATTTGCCTTCTGAGAGATTAGTTTTTCGTGTGTTTCGATTGGAGATTTCTGCGACTGATGAATCTGTGGCTAATTCCTTTCATTGCAGGTGGGTGCAAGAACCCGACGAAGCTGAACCTGACAACGGTTCTTTGTTGGGAGTACCAGTTGAAGATGAAGCCTACAACGGCTCCACGATAAGCAAATGGCTGACATCCTTCCTGATGCCTTATATATACGCTCGGCCTCAATTGAGCACCCGGTTTGATAATGTGGGGCTGGTTTCGACGATCCTTGAAAATGATTTGTTCATAGTGAGAAGGGAGAAGCGTGAGGGAGGGATTGTTCTTGTGGAACTGTGGTTGAAGAAAGAGATGTGGTGGGGAAAGCCTCTTCGTTTGGTGCCACCAGGAATTGGAAAGGCAAACATCGGTTCCTTCTGTATGTGGCTTATGGAGGAAGGGCAGTGTTTCCAGGATTGTATTTTGATTGTTGGGAAACTCCGCGGCAAGGATGAAGGTGTGTGGTGGATTATTAAGAGACGAGGTCCGTCCGTTGTTTTGGTCAGCCAAGGGAAGCTTCAAGGTATCACTGATGGTACTCGCTTTTCCCTCGTAAAACACCGTCAACCAAATTGAGAAAGCCGTTGAACGAAAATGGAGGAGCCGTTGAGCTGAAAATGTTGTAATTCTCAAATCATATTATTCTCTTAATGAGACAATCGGATTATCTTTACTTCACTTTTTTGTTTTGTAACAGTGAAATATAGATATGTTAGGTATTTTCAATCTTAATATTTCTCTATCAAATGGGTAAATTGTTATGAACAAGGAATGTTTATCGGTAAAGTGTTATGAATGATGAATGTTTATTAATAAGTATTTTAGAGAATCAATCAATGTTTGTCATATATATTTATTGGAAATGGGTATATTTAATGATTTTTTAACTATAAATTTCAATGGTATGGTTATCAATTGAAGATGTTGTCATATTCTTATCAATGAATGAAATTTGATATTCATAACTTTTTAGCATTTTTGAATGCATTACTTAACCTATTTACTTTTTAACATTTACTTTCAAGTGATTAACAAATTTACTAGGAAACAAACATAAGAAACATAAGAGGAAACACATGTTCTTAATCATTAGGCTCACTCAAGACTGTATAATGTCCAACTTAATGAATTGCACACTGCAGTTAAATAAATAAAAGTGTCCAACTTAATAAATTCTTAGATAAATGAGTTCCAGCTGCCATTCTTCGATAAATGAATTCCAGGCTGCCATCAATGCAATTGTTTGAGAATATCACTGTATTAAATGCCCAATATTGCTGCTATCTATGCCCGGAAACATTTTCTTAGATACAATACTAGCACAGCACGCCGAAAGTCTGATAAGATGAAAAATCCTTAAAAGAATATATTAAATTTTATTGTTGATTAACAAATAAACTGTTCTAATATTTTAATTTTTGTTAATCACTTAATTTAATTTATGTTAATCACTTAAGTGGCAATCAGTTAGCTATCAAAGTAATTTTTAAATATGATTAGGTAAATGTTAAAAAGTAAACACATAAACGCATGTCTTTATAATAGCTAGGAAGTTAATGATTGAAATCACAACCATTTATTTTGTGTGACTACTAAGAATATTCCAGCCATATTTAATCCTGTCCATAGAAAACTTATTAAACACTAAACCTCTATTAAATCTGCGTATTGACCGCTGTAATTATTTTAGTGGATTTCATAGATTTGACACGAATTTTCTATAATATTATTATTTTCTTGGATTTTACCTAATCTTGAATTTCATAATTGTTTTTCTACATTTTCATAATTTCTGCAGTTTTTTGCCTACGGATAGTATGTACACATCTCGATATTACTGGAAACCTACGGATATATCTTTCACTTCGTTACTGTAAACCTAAACAATCTGTTTTCAAATTACATTTTTATTCTTGGGTCAACATTCTATACCTTCGATATGTGCGCATTTAAGATTAGTTGTGGTTATTTTCATTGCGTGACCATTCAAAGTTTTGGAGCTAGTTAATGATCTTTCCTATATGTATTTACAATATTTGCACGGATGACCACCATCCTTTTTGAGTCATGGAGTTTACATTTTTATTCCTGGGTCAACATTATTCTCTACCGTCTATAGCTTTGACATGTGCGCATTTAAGATTAATTGTGGTTATTTTCATTACTTGACTTCTCAAAGTTTTGGAGTTATTTTCATAGTTAATGTGTTATATTTCCTATATATATTTACAAATTTAGAGTGATGACCACTATATTTTTTTTGAGTCATGGAGTTTATTCAAGTTAATTTTACTTTATGTAGTTACAAAGTATTATACAAATTGGTGAATGATAAAGATTTATATAAATATATATATTTTTTATCCATTGTGTAAACTGAATAATACTAGTTGCATTTATTATGGTATGGGTGGTACCATTGAATTAAGATCCATAATTTGTCGATTGAAATCATAATTAACCCTTCCTTACAGTAATTTAATGGAAAAATGAAGAATATGTTAATAATTAGGTGGATAACCTTAATGCATTCTACTTAATTAATATTTTAATTAATATTGATTTTATTGATACATGTCTATTTTAGAGTGAACATTCCATAGATAAATTATGTATATGCCACTATAATAATGACAATAATGGATGTAATATTCTTTTAGGATTAATAGCTCTCCATTCCCACCACGTTGATTTAAAAATTTTTAAAAACTATTTGAAATAAAGAAAAAATTATTAGATATATATACATTTATCATTATACATAATTATTTATTCTATAAAATAATTTTTATTTATGTTTGGTGGCATTATCTTATGAATTTTAACTTGGATAAAATTAATCATTTCTTAATGCTTTACTCTTAAGGTTATATATATATAGGATTAATGTATTAATTAATGATACATTAATTATTAATAGGGTTAGGGTGATAAATATTACATTACTATAATAAAAAGTGATTAATATTATATTATTAGTATTAGGGGTTAATTTAATATCCACCATTAACTATATTAATAGTTATTAATAATCCCCCCCGGATGGGATGTTAGTGGAGGCTAACTGGCGAATGCAGGAGCACGGCGTTTGCCAACGGGGCACGGACCCATGTGACGGGATCGTGCCTCCGTCCGCCACCCTCCTGCGGTATTAATGCACTCTAATGGCGATGGGAGAGGTCGTTATTTCACTCGGCCTCCGCATTTCGATATGGCGCTGGTGTTATTCTTCATTCATTGTTTTTGTTTTTGCTGGTGGCTGGAAGAGCTTCCTCCCTTGCTGCTATGGCCGACGTATGATTGTGCCTATTGGTCCCTGAAGGCTCCTCACCACGCCCAACCCTGCGACCTTAGCTGCGTGCAATCGGTGCCTAAGCACAGGCGGCGTCCGAGAGGGAAACCATGGCGGGGTTCTCCCTGGAAACCTCGGCGACCCTCTTTCTTCTCGCCTGCTATGCCTCCCTCTGGACCTTCCCTGCACCTCCAGGATGTGCAGCCCAACAACACCCCTCTGACTCCACCGAGGGAAAGCATCAATTGTCTGGAAGTTATTCCTCAGGCGCCATGCTCTTCTCTGCGTTTACTCCTCGCTCCAATCGGGACTGAACTACACAATACTCAGCGCTCGGCTCTCCCACGAACCTTAGGCGAAGAGCCACCACCTTCAACGTGGGTGCCTGGGAGTTCTAGGGTCCCACCCTTTGACGCCACCACGGGTGAGCAGGTAAAAGACAAATTGGCTATTCTCTACAGCCTAGTATTCGAGCTTCGCTAGGGAGTCGAGGACCTGCAGTTCCGACTGCAACTTTCGAATGACAAGGTCGCGCTCTTCCTCCAGCTCCTTTCCTCGCTGCATGAGACCTTCCTCTCGACCCCGGAAGGAGCAACCTTCGGGCAGGCACCCGACACAGACACCGCCGACGGAGAGGCAAAGGCGAGCGCGACTTCGACACAAGGACACGGGGCAGCTACCACGACTGGCGATGTGGTAATGCAGTGTGCAACAGAGCCGGATTTGGAGCGAACTGGGAGCGCAACCATGGATGAGCAAGAAACTGTGAGGCACGACCGTGGAACTGAGACGAAGGAGAAGGTCGAGGAGCAATGGGGGGACGGGACGACAGCTGTCGAAGAGGAACCTTGGACTGGAGACCTCAATGCCACCTTGCCAAGTTACATGTCAGGTGTCTAGGTTCTGTTTGTTTAGAAGTCATGTCAACTAGTTACTTTTTTCTATGGAGGTCCACTATGTTTCACACATTACTCTTTATGGTTTATTACTATGTTTAGGCTAACTAGATGCTGACTGGGTTGGTTTCCCCTCTGTTGGGGCAGCCCAGTAATTTCAGCAGACCTAACAATGTCTTTTTGAAACTCTTTTGCCTCTGGCAGGATCTTAATATAATACACTTCTTACTTACAAAAACAAAAATAGTTATTAATAATTCATAATAATTAATATATTTATTATTAATATAAACCATTACTTGTTATTATTATTAGTGAATAGTAGTAATAACTATAAATATTATTAATAATATTTTATTGATTGATCTATTCACAACTAATAGTAATTAGTAATACCATAATTAAAATATTATTAATACTTTAAGAATTATTATAATAAGAATTATTATACATAATACATTAATCATTTTTAACTTGGGTAGAATTAATCATTTCTTAATGACCTAGTTGAATTGGGTGGTTTGTGTATTTAAATACTTTACTGTTAAGGTTACTAATAATATATTAATTCATAGGGTTATGGTTATTACAGTTAGGGTTAATGTATTAATTAATGATACATTAATTATTAATAAGGTTAGTATTAGTGTGATAAATATTACATTACTATAATAAAAATTGATTAATATTATATTATATTATTAATATTAGGAGTTAATTTAATATCCACCATTAACTATATTAATAGTTATTAATAATTCATGATAATTAATATATTTATTATTAATATAAGCCAGTACTTGTTATTATTATTAGTGAATAATAATAATAATTATAAATATTATTAATAATATTTTATTGATTAATCTCATCATAACTAATAGTGATTAGTAATACTATAAATAAAATATTATTAATACTTTAAGAATTATTATAATAAGAATTATTATACATAATACATTAATCATTTTTAATTATTAATAATAATAATATCATTAGTTATTATTAATATATATAATTAAATATATTTTACAATGAGTACTTTAGGTATGTAACATACATACCCATTATACACTATTTATTAATCAATATTAATAATTAAAGTTGTAAAACAATGTATTAATAATATATTAATGTCAATGGTTATTAGGATTAGGGTTAGGGTTAGTGTTATGAAAACATTAGGGTTGGGGTTATTCCTATTAGAATTAGGGGTATGGTTATTTGTATTAGGGTTTATTTTATAATAACAATAATATTATTTGAATTCATTTTTTTTTTTTTTTTAAAGTGAAAAGAGGGGAGATCCTATGGTATTATATCACATGCAAAAAGAAACATATGTCCTTAGGCTGCTAGTTGTTCCACCAAATTAGAAGAAACCAGAATTGTTGGCAGCCTTGGATATTCATGTCCAAAAGAGGCGGACCACCCTCTACCCTGCCCGGAGGAAACTAGGACAAATGGCATCCTATTGTCTTTGCTTTAGCCATACAAACTGAAATTGAAACTAGACTAAACATTAAAAAGTTTGAGATGACTGAATCCCTAAACGAACCCTGAACATCTAACCATAACCAGAAAGCATTCCTAGCCCAATAATTACCCGTTGGTTTCAGAGGTGGCCTTCTTGGAGTCTTCATTGTGCGGTCCATTCCGAGTTGGTAGAGAGTATGGTCACGCACACGTTGGACATCTTTCCGTGATGGCGCATTGGAGCAACCATGTACAACATGTCTATGCGTTGGTTCATGAGTGTGCCACGGTAGACCTGGTATTCCATCTGGATTCTTAGGTCAAACACAAAGTCTAGTTGTTCCGGGTGGAAGAAGGGTGGGGGGACACACCACTATTCCAATGAAAATGATATAGGAGGTGGAACATAGACCTCACCACCCTACTTCGACATGTCACCCTCCACAACCTTTCTTTTTGCAGCCTGCATTCAATCAGTTGCTCCATCTTGGTGCTCCACTATCATGCTCCGTCCCTATGCTCAAACCTTCTTCCCGAGGTCCTCTTCTCGCTCAGTGGCTCTGGAAGGGTCGTAGCCCGCTGAAGGTGTGGCGTCCTCATAGGACATATGGAGGAGCTCCTCCGGGGTTATTTCTATTAAAATTAGGGGTATGGTTATTTGTATTAGGGTTTATTTTATAATAACAATAATATTATTTGAATTCAATTTTATTTTTTTTAAGTAAAAAGAGGGCAGATCCTATGGTATTATATCACAT
Organism: Picea engelmannii; assembly: GCA_009831015.1. Lineage (NCBI taxonomy): Eukaryota > Viridiplantae > Streptophyta > Pinopsida > Pinales > Pinaceae > Picea > Picea engelmannii. The sequence continues at coordinate 542,809 of ML778837.1, forward strand.
GCAAAAATAAACATATGTCTTTAGGCTACCAGTTGTTCCACCAAATTAGTAGAAACCGAAACAGTTGGTAGCCTTGGATATTCATGTCCAAAAGAGGCGGACCACCCTCTTCCCTGCCTGGAGGAAACTAGGACAAATGGAATCATATTTTCTGTGCTTTAGCCATACAAACTAAAATTGAAACTAGACTAAACATTAAAAAGTTTGAGTTGACTGAATCCCTAACCAGAACCTGAACATATAACCATAACCAGAAAGCATTCCTAGCCCAATAATTACTCATTGGTTTCATATGTGGCCTTCTCGGGATCTTCATTGTGTGGTCCATTTTGAGTTTTTAGAGCATACGGTCACGCACACGTCGGACATCTTTTCCCTGTTGGCCCATTGGAGAAACCCTCATACAACATGTCTATGCATTGGTTCATGAGTGTGCCATGGTAGACCTGGTCTTCCATCTAGAATCTCAGGTCAAACACCAAGTCTAGTTGTTCCGGGTGGAAGAAGGGCGGGGGGACATGCCACTGTTCCAATGAAATAGATATATGAGGTGGTGCAAGGACCTCACCACCCTCCTTCGACGTGTCACCCTCCGCAACATCGCTTGTTACAACCTGCATTCCATCATTTGCTCCATCCTGGTGCTCCATTTTCATGCTCTATCTGTGTGCTCCAACCTTCTTCCCGAGGTCCTCTTATCGCTCGGTGGCTCTAGAAGGGTCGTAGCCCACTAAAGGTGTGGTGTACTAAGAGGAAATATGGAGGATCTCCTTCGGGAACTCCTCCTCGACGTAGCATATGTGGAACTCCTCCATTTGTTCTGCCATGGTGTTGGTTTCGTGGTGAGCCGCTATAACTAACTGAGTGTCCTCCTCAGGGAAGTTGCTTGGAGGCTACCAATTATTTGGCACTGTGAAGAGAATAGACACCGTAGGTATCTGTATGGGATCCTCCAGAATGACCTCCTCTACATACGCCATTGGAGGTGACCACGCCATCCCTTCCCTGCAAGTTGTATGAATTCTTTGAGTGCAGGCCATGGAGAGTGCCCTCTCTAGCCGCTACTGCCTCTTCTGTCTCATATCCAGGATGTACCAAGCAAGGCTACGATGCGACTTACCTCTCTCTCATGGCATCGTGGAGGTTATTCTAATGGCAGAGTTGTAGGAGGTGTTGCAATGGCCACACCAGAGCACGAAACTACTATCTTGGTGAGAACCGAAGGTGAAATGGATAAAAATGATGCATATCTGGGTGATAACAGGGAGGCACAACATGGAAACAACCATTATCACCCCCTCAACATTGGATTTATTTTTCGTTGGTCTGTTCACGCGAGGGAGAAGTCCCATGGCTCTTGGTTGATAGTTAAGGCCGACTCCCATACTTAATGACGAGGGGATGGGAGCCGACCTACCTTATTTATGGCTTGGCCTAGGCTGGTTCGATGTGGCACTGATGTGCTACATGTCACCCCATCCAGGGTTATTTGAATTCAATTTAACTAATGATAATAATTTAATTTTAATCCATTAAATTGTAAGCATATTCAATCTCGAAGAAACACTATAAATTTGTAAATGTATTTAATCTTGAGAAAGATTGTAAATTATATATTTATCTTTTTAAAAATATTTATTAATGGGATAATACCAATAAATTATATTTTTAGTTTTGATATTTTGATATTTCTATATTATATAATTATTTGTTAAATCCTCATCTACAAATTATAAAACAAGTTAATTTCCTTTAAATTTTCTTAGAAAAAATATAAATCATCATTGTATAAATCAAGTAGATTTGTTATCAATGTCCTTAGACTAGCATAACTCATCATTTGTAAAGTTCTTGATGATTTTCTATCAATGTTACTATAACAAGTATAAATTAATAAATGATTTTCTATCTATGTTCTTAGAACAAGTATAAATCAAGTAGATTTACTATCAATATCCTTAGACACATATAATTCATCATATACAAAGTTCAAGATGATTTCATATTGATTTTTTTAGAACAATTGAAAATCGTCATCTATAAAGTTAAAGATGATTTGCTATCAATGCCCTTAGAACAAGTATGATTCTAAGTTTCCTTCAATGTAATATATCACATCAATTCAACGTTCCTATCTTTGTGACAAAGGAAACACAGATAAATTAATACAACTGATAACAAGTATATATGTGCAATCCCTTTTTTAGTGACCAATTGTACTTTTAACTTTTTTCTTGTTATTATAACAAGTATAAATTAATAAATGATTTTCTATCAATTTTCTTAGAACAAGTATAAATCAAGTAGATTTACTATCAATATCCTTAGACACTTATAATTAATCATATACAAAGTTCAAGATGATTTTGTATCCATGTTTTTAGAACAATTAAAAATCATCATCTATAAAGTTAAAGATGATTTTTCTATCAATTCCCTTAGAACAAGTATGATTCTAAGTTTCCTTCAATGTAATATATCACATCAGTTCAACATTCCTATCTTTGTGACAAAGGAAACACTTCATTATATATATTTTTTTAAATTGACCAAAACTTACTTTTTGTAATGTCTCAAACATAAACCGACCTGGTAATGTGAAAAACATAACCCCACCTTGAAATCTGATGAAAAAAACCAAATGTTCTAACATGAGGAACATAGTAATTGTAACGACCCCCATCGTCATGACCACATGCGACGCATAACAAGTGCAATTTTTGTTTTTTAAAGCAGGAAAGTCACAACGACCAACAGTCAATCAACGCTACTTGATGACGAACACAACGCATGCAATTCAGGAAACAGACAAATAACGACCTAGCATACTAGCACATCATGTAGTTGGATGCAACCTACGAAAATCAATCATAAAAAAAAAAAAAAGTCTACCCACCCATTCTACCCTGCAAGGTTAGGACCTCTAGGACACATAAGCAATGCTCAAGCCCAGGTTCCCATCGATTTTGACCATTTAAGGTCTCAAGGCTGGCCACTGTTATGAGGAACAAGGAGATGTCTACATCCCACCTGACACAAGAAACACCACACCCACTAAGCTAGAAGGAAACATCAATCAATCCAAATGCAACAACTTTAAAGACACAGGTAGCTAAATCCTTTCCGGTGAGCGAGAAACAATCACATTAAAACATTATAGAGAAAAGTACAAACATCAATTCCCATAATGACCATCATCGTTGGGAAGCACAAGGCCCAAGGCCAGGTTGTCATACGCGCATGTCACTCAAGCGAGCCTTGACCCCACAAGGAATCATGTCGTCATCGTGCATCAAGCGCAATAGTAACCAAGGCACAAAACTTAAACACTCACAAATATTTAAAATAAAGAAACTTAGCTGTCATACCTTATAATGAAATATAAAAACTCATAACCATACTTTCCTACTTTCTTCTAGAATTAAACCATGCTTCACTGTTGTGAAAACAAATAACTACTATAAAGCGATAATCATAGTACTGCCAATTAAAACTGTTAAGAATATTGTAAAGCAATTGAACTATTTTAAGGAGATAACACCTTAATATAATTAGCCATTAAGACTGTGGTAAAAGCGAGTAAAAATGTTGTAAGGCGATGATGCAAGAATATAATTATACCGTTATCATTGTTGCCAATGAGTGAACTATCAAGCTGCAATAACACATTAATAAATTTAACCGTTATTGGAATTTATTATTATAGTAACTAAAATATTTGAACATGAATCCAACCTATGATAATATTGATGATATAAGTGGACAGGGAGCCAATCGATGATAAGGTTTCTATTTTACCCATCATAAAGATTCCATGACAAAATATTTAATGAATTGCAATTAACTTTCGTGGAATAAATATGTTCAAGCTTCAACATTTGCATTGCAATTATGGATGCCTATTTATCTTGAAAACCCATTGAACTCTATTTTTCTTCAAGCTCATCGATTTAAATTTTTGTACTTATAATTAACTATTGAAATATGGGATAAGCTATTGGAATCTAAGATATTAATGCCATACACCTTTTTCGAATTCATTCAGTACAAAAGATAAATGAAGATAAACACTTGATCTAAATTATCCGTTATACGGGACAGTCGCGAGACTCACAATTAATACAAAAGACTGCAGAAAATGAACATGCTATTACAGAGATAAATTCCATCATCCATTATTTACTATAAACGGATTTATCCACTAATTAATTTATTAGTTCCACACCCTGTTGTCTTAATAATCAATGTCTCAATCATTTCCACTGAAATCGCCCACTAAATAGCCACTTCAACTAAAATCAACCTATGTTTTTCCCAACAATTTACTAAATTCTGAAATTATCAATTAAGAGGGAACAAGGGCGAATCAACAATTTCTACCTTACCATACAAAAAACGAAATGAGTGATCTGACTGTATGACACCTAGGGAAAACGTAACCGGTACCAGCGAATATTTCTCCGAAGGAACGGGTACAACGCGGAGGTTATCACCCCAAAAACGCAGAGGGTAGCACAAACAAATTCGCTAGGAGCACCCAGTAAAAACATTGGGCCATTATCGCCCAAATCGCAGAAGACAACCAGGAAGCATTCGCTGGGTTAGGAGGACAATTTGCCTGGAAAAAAAAAGGTTTAATCAATGTCAAAAAGAGAAGGACGCGCTAAGATCTCGAATCTGGCACTGAAGGGAGCAGGGGATGTCGTACGCAGCAAGCCCAGTTGGTTTGGGGAAGAATCATAGCAGAGGGATTGTATTTTAATTCTTCTGAGCGAGAGTAAATCAAATCGCATGACACAATTCTCCAATACGGGCGGAGGAACCCTAGAAATTGAGACAGTATGCTATGACAGGATTAGATGAAACACACGCAATATCATAACTATTATCGCTTTAGTTGACCAAAAACAGAAAAATACAATCGCACATCTGGACTAGATGAATGATGTATGAATTTAAAAAATTATCCATCGGAAAAATAAAACCAAAAGAAACTTCTAATCATTTTAATTTGCAGGTAAGACATGGCCACACTTTCCTTCCATTAAAATATGATTGTTTTAAAAAGGTTTGTTGAATTCGACACGGCCAAGGTCTGGGCAATTGCATTGATAATTAATTTTTTTTTTAACGCAACCAATCCCGAGTTACAACCACGACTTCAAATCTAGATGAACCCGATAAGAGCTTTTTGGAAAACGACACAAGATAGATTTTTATGTTTGTTTGATAAACAAATATTCAATTCAAATTCGTAGGTTTCTCTTTTGACGAACTCCCACGGCCCACCAAATCCTTTCAATTGTTTCTTATCTTCACAAGTTCTTTAGTTAGGCCACTGATTAACACTCGGTCTGATTTATATTGGGTTTTGTAAGAATATCAGGTGAAGTGTGGAGCTTGGGTTTAAGCCTAGCGTCAGATTCATCATAGTTTCAAGGTATAAGGGATATAAAAGAAACCGAATCTAAGAACAATCCATACAGACCAAATTAAATGGATAGAGGAAGGGGATCATGCTGGAACATAAGGATCTCCAGAGAGGCAGCGAGTGTAATCAAGAAATCAACCATAAATCCTTCTTACTAACTGAACAATTTCTTTTTATTTCTTGCTACAATTATCTCAAATAGATTCGAATTAAGGTGTCCGTAATACACTACAATATTCATCATCATTAACATTTGTATACAAAAAAATTGACTAAAATACAATGCAAATTTACACATGCGTATTGGACCCGAAGGCGAAGAACTCGAAGTCATTATTCTGCGTGTGCGCTCTCTCCAGCTCCCGCTTTCCAACCTCTGAGACCTCACTAGTACCTCCCAGCCAATGCTAGGGGTACTCTTCTTCCCCCTGAGCCCCTCGAGCCACAAAGGGGCCACACACACAATACTAGAGAATGCTAGCTCCCAGCTCGCCTCGCAAGGTCGAGCTACCACTCGTTACCTGAGCTGGGTATCCCAACTCCCACAAGAGAAATTCAGTCAAGATAAAATTGCGACAACGTAACCTTACCCAAACCAAACATGATCCATACTCCTCCTCTGCCATCCTTTTTATAGAAATTTCTTAGGGATTAGTTTCCCAAACCCTCATTAGATTCGTTTTATTTAAATTTAATTAGGATAAACCTCCCCTGTACACATGTCAACCCATCCTTTAGTTACACCAATAAACTAATTTATTAATTAACTAAATTAGCCTATTTCCCTCACCCACCTAAAAGCGTTGCTAAAAACGCTCCTCGGTGTCCCTTTATTCCCTTACATTTCTTAAATGACTTATGCCTTACTTAAAGACTAATTGAGTTCCCAAATAGAAAGTTCCAAAGGCTAGATTCCCTACTAAGTTCGACATTCCCCTTTTTCTTTAAGTTTCCCCTTTTCTTTAAGTCTCCACCTTTTTCTTTAAGTTTTCCCCTTTTTTAAGTTTCCCCTTTTTAACTAAGTTCAAAATTAACAAGTTTAGACGAAAACAACCATTTACCTCTTTTAATAATTAAATCTTCATTAAAACTTTTACTTTAATTATTAATGCTTGAATTTTCTTTACCCCCTTCTTGTTACATGTTCATTTAGCTTCTTTTTTTTTTGTTCACATATTCTACCTAGACCTAGGTTTTAATTTCACTAGGCTAGGCGATAGTTCTCAAGAAAAAAAATTGTTATTAAATTTACTCATACCCTCAATCATTTTAAGGCTGACCAGGTCCTAAGGAGGCATAATATTCTAGGAACTAGGTTTATTAACTTACCATAGTTTAAATCGCAAGGTGCCCTTCAAGACGCACTACATGCTCCAAGGGCGCCACTTGCCTCTTTCCATTTTATTTGCGCGAAGTGCCCTTCAAGACGCACTATGTGTTCCAAGGGTGCCACTCGCCTCTTGACTGAATTTGGTAGATGTTAAAACCCTGGAGTCAATACTCCGTCAAGTTATCTTGTGGGAGAATAAGGGCCTCTAAGGAATAAGGAGCCTGCCTTATTGCGCACCCTTTAGAATCATCGTGAACAACTGTCACAGTCTTCCCTCACAACATCGTGCGTCTTCTCGAACTAGGTAATCGTTAACCTATAGTTTGAGCCACGACGAGATTTCTAGTAGTTTGTGGTAGGGATGTTGCCACACATCTCCCTCATTGTCTCTATTATTCGTGCATGACCCCTTTACTCCAAATGTGAGTCTGGTTGGAAAGCTATCATCACCCTACATCCATTAATGAAACATGTCAGCTATAACAATCAACATCATAATATCTAGTCATATGTCACATTTGGAATATCAAAAATATTCAAACCATAATAGTCCACTCCCTCACATGATCCATAGTCCAAGGAGATCCATCAATTCCATCGGCATCCTCTAACATCCAGAGTCCTACAGACTCAGGAGAACCCAGTCAATAGCACTTGTCGATGTAAATACAACAAAAATATCATATCATCAGATCCACAATATCTCATAATTTATAATCAAATCAACCAATCGTATAATGAACCGGGTCACTTACATGCAAGTGTCCTCAAAGAATAAGTCCATTCAGTGTGTGCAAGAGTGGGATGTTACATACACCCCCTCTTGTTTTAAAATTTGCCTCGAAGTTTCATAGTATGTAAGTGCCGAAATAAAGTGTATCACAATATCATATGTCTAGCTCTCAAACAAAAATGGAAACTGCTGATGCATATCATATGCGTCCTTCCAGGTCACCGAGTACAAACTATAGTTGTTCCACTAGACCTTGATCTGATATATTGTTCGAAGTCGTAGTTTTCGAATGCGATCGTCCAAGATGCGGATTGGCTCTGTCGTGAGTGCACCCTCTTCCGATACCTACAAGGAACTCATGTCAATAACATGTGTAGGATCACTAACATAATTTATCAAAACAAATACGTAAAAAACATCGTGCATACGCCTCAAAGAATCAGGCAAGGCTAGTCGATAGGCCACGGGCCCCTTATTTTCCACAATATTGACAGTACAATGAACCTAGGAGAGAGTTTAGAAACCTTTCTAAACTTGATTGAACTCTTATGTGGTTTCACTTGCAAGAATACTCAATCACCAACTTCATAACTATGATCGACACAATGCGCATCGACACAACTCTTCTGTCGATCCTGTGCTTCCTTGATCCTTTGTCTTATTGTTTTCATTTGATATTAAATTTCTTGGATCACTTATGGCCCCACAAGGACCCTATCCTTAAGACAATACCAACTCAAAGGAATTCAATATGGTTTTCTGTAAAGAAACTTGAATGGTGCCATCTTAATGGTGCTTTGATAATTGTTTTTATATGGAAATTCTACCAGTGGCAAGAACTCTTCCCAATGCTTATGTTGGTCCATCACGTACATGCGCAACATATATTCCAAGATTTGGTTCATTCTCTCGGTCTACCCATCTGTCTCCAGGTGATATGCGGTACTAAAGTTGATTTGGGTTCCGAAGGCCTCATGGAAACTAGTGCAAAATCATCCTTTAAACAAAGATCCTTGATTGGATATAATCCTGTTAGGAATGCCATGCAACCTCACTATCTTGATAATGAAAACTCTATCTATTTATGGTGCCTGATACATCATACACACATGAATAAAATGAGCACTCTTCGTCAAAGTGTCGACTGCTACAAAAATCGAGTTGTGTCTCCTTGCTGTCAGTGGAAATCAAACAATGATATCCATCGAAATGACCTCCAATTTTGATTCTGTAATAGTGTGTGGCTATATTAATCCTTCCATATGTCTATGTTCATCCTTCACTTGCTGGCATTATAGATATCTTACCACATAGTTGACTATGTATTCCTTCATTCATTTCTAAAAGAATAAGGGTTTAAAGTCTACCCTCATCTTTGTGGCTCTTGAGTGAGCCATGTACACTGCTCTATGAGCCTTGTTTAGGTTAAAAATCCTCAACTCGTCATTGGGAGGTAGGTAAATTCGATTTTTAAATCTCAATAATCCATTATTGTCCACCGTAAATCCCTCAAATTTGGGTACCATCATTGTTTTTTGCTTGATAAAACCCTGTAACTCTTTGTACCAATCATCATCGCGTTGTAAAGTTAGAATATTTTCGCATAGATTCGTCTGAAGAGGCATCACCGAAAATATGCGTGGTCTCCAACTCAACACATCAAATGCTCTGTTCACTGTTCCTTTTATGTAATTTACTCTTGAAATCGTACTCGCTAATTAATTCCGACCAACACCATTGTCGCACGTTCAAGTCACTTTTCGTAAATATGTGATGTAAACCACATTGGTCCATTTTTAGTTTGAATTTTTGTCCAATAAGGTAGTTTCTCCATACTCTCAAGGCATAAAGAATGGCTAACATTTCCAAATCATGCGTTTCATAGTTCTCCCCATGCCTTCTCAACTTTCTCGAGATGTAAGCGATCACTCGACCATCTTGCATCAAGACTCAGCCTAAGCCTTCCTTGGATGCGTCAAAGCATACCAAGAAATCCTCATCCATGTCAGGGACCTTTATTATCGTTGCTATCCTTAATAGCTCCTTGAGCCTCCGAAATGCTTACACGCATTTCTTGGTCCAAACAAACTTTATTTTCTTCTTCTGCAATTCCGTAATCAGATTTTTTATCTTTGAAAAACCCTCGACAAGTCGTCGATAGTATCCTGCTAAACCCATGAAGCTACGCACTTCTGGGACATTCTTCAGCGCAGGCCATTCCATAATATCCTCGACCTTTCCTGGATCCACAACGATACCTTCGTCGGAGATGACATGCCCTAAGTAATGAATCTTCGATTGATAAAACAAGCATTTTGATAGCTTCCCAAACAATTTGTTCTCTTGTAGACACTGTAGTACCAGGAGAAAGTGTTCATAATTTTCCTTCATTATCCGAGAATATATCAAAATATCGCCAATGAATACTTGGACGAACTTGTCCAAGTATTCACGGAACACCCCATTCATCAAGATCATAAATACCCCATGGGCGTTTTTCAGTCCAAACAGTAAAACAATAAACTCGTAATGTCCAAACCTCATCTTAAAGGAGGCATTAGGGATGTATTCCTCCTTGATCCACAATTGGTTAAAACCTGATCTAAATTCGATCTTCGAAAACATTGTCGCACCCTTCATCTGATAAAAGGGATCATCAATTCTTGGCAACGAATATTGATTCTTGATCGTTGCCTTGTTCAATTGATGGTAGTGGATGCAGAGTCTCCACGACCCATCCTTATTTCGAATGAAAATAATAGGCACACCCCATGGTGACACACTTAGCTCCTCCAATTCAAGGGTCGACATCTGATACGATGTTCTCGCTATCAGTTCAGTTCTCGGTTTTAGGTTGATGGTAAATTCCAATTCCCTCTCAGGAGGCAATCCTGACAACTCTTCTGGGAATACATCTGCAACCTCTGGCAGTATCGAAATTTTTTCTAGGCCTTCCGCCATGCCATTTTCATTTAACGCAAGGATCACATATAGCTTACATCCCTTGTGCATGCTCTTCCCTAGTTGCAAGGAAGAGATGGACCTCGAGGAAACTCCCAGGTTCTGACCTACAATCACGTGTCTCTTTCCCTCATCATCGACCAAGCTCAACTATTTTGTCTTACAGTTGAGTATCACCTCATGTGATTCCAACCATTCCATACCGATCACGACGTGATAAGACCCTAAGATGGTGACGTACAGGATGACCCTTTTGAAAAACTCTCCTAGGTTAAGGCTACATTCAATAACCTTCCCTCCAACCTTTTGTTTGGCTCCCAAAGCCATTTATACAAATCTAAACTCGTCCTATTCGATTGCCTTTACCTTAATTATTTTTACCTCCGCACCAGAAATAAAACTCTCTATAGCACCTGGATCTATCAAAATACTAAGTTTATGGTTAGCGACAGTACCTGACGTCTCAAGCACAATCTATTGGTGCTCTGTCTGGCGGTTATTCACCACTGCATGAATCCAATGGGCCTTGCCCAAATGTCCTACGGTAGAAGGATCGACTGATCCAAATTATATGTCTCTCTCAACTGGGTAGTCACGCTAGTAATGTGGCCCTCCACATGACGAACACCCTTTATTCAATCCAATACTCCAACTACCTAAAGTAGAAGCTGACAGCCCACCGACCTAGAACCCTGGTATGTTCTGCTGAACATGCCTAAATTGTTGTTATTGCAGTCGACACTCTTGTTGGTGTTGTGGTCCTCTGTAAGGAGTCTTTTGTTGAGGCGCTGGTCTTCAAGGTGTAGATAAAGAAGGTCCTTTCTGAATTCCAGGATATCTTGGTGAATGTATAGCTGGTGTTTGATGTTGCTGCACACCAGATGATGCTTTTCCCACTGGTCTCGCTGTAATCTTTCTCTGACCCCAACTGATAAGATACTTGGTGGCATAGGGGGATACCAAGGGTTCAATGCTTAACAATGCACCCAAAAAACCCAGACTACCATCCCTTTCGGTGACACCTGCGAAGCAGGAGAAGTCCCACCCAAGGTAGAAGCAAGGGGGGTTACAAAACACAACTGTCTATAACCAAGATGGGACACAGATATGTGATAATAACACTTCAAAGTGTACTCTATTAACAATTAGAATATGACATGCATTAGTTTCATAATCACAGTAACATTTCAAAACATACCCAAATATAGATTGGCGCAGTAACAATAAATGATTATATATCCTGATCACTTAGCACTAAGTTATATCTAACATTCATTTATCCTTAACACATGTAAAGAACTAAGAAACAATAGATCTATCTATCATACATAATAATCAAAGCACTGAGCAAATTCATAACATAAACAACACAACACAAAGCAATCCAAAGACATAAGATATACGTGGTTCACCCGTGTGGGGATACATCCACGAACCGCTTCGCCTTATTTATTATTCGTCTGAATATTAAATTCATTCAATCCTATGCACTAAGCTACGGAGTCAAGCTTCACATTAGACATAAGATATGCACACTGAGAACCAAATCCTCCTTCCAAAACTAGGTCAAGGCATAGAGCCAATTCTCTATCAAGAACATAGCCTTACTCACATGTATTCCCTTGCACAAAGATTAATCACATCACTTTCAGTTAGCTCTCCACTCTTCTCTAAAATATTCTCTAAAAACTTATACCTCTACCACACATTCTTTTTTTATTTATACTTTTACAATCCCTTACAATATGGCCTAATCATGGGTAAACCCCATGGGCTGACATCCCATAACCCCATTACAAAAACCCTATAGAACCCCTTACTAGGTCCACATATCCCTCAAAATAAGTGAGATCCGCGATCTCAGCTTTGCCTTGGTGCTCCTCCTTCGAACAATGTGTCCAATTTCAAAAGTGGTCCAAACTTGACCAAGTTTTCCTCAAAACTTGGTCGAGGGCCAATAGGCCTCCAACACTCACCTGTGACTCGTCCCGAGTCACTCAAGTCTAGTCAACGTTGCTTCAAAGGCCTCGAGCTTAACTCGAGCTTCCTTGACTTGCTACTTTGCCTGAGCCTTCTGATTAGTGAGCTTCTAGATCATCTGCTCTGTAATAGGCCCTTCCAAGTGTTGTTCTACTGTTGCAACCACTTGGTCCAATTGCGAGCCATGTTCATCAATCTCTTTGAACATCTTATAATCTTCGTCCTGCACAGGTTGCAACTTTTGCATGACTTCCATTACCTTTCCCTAGAGGGAAGTGAGTTGTTGTTGTACTGCCCGTTGCTCCTAGGATATTTTCATTCTTTTAACTGCGGTGAGCAGCTTCATCTACCCCTGCACAAAAAATTCCTGATGTTTTGCCTCCTGTAGTTATGCTTCTAGCTTTTTTTTCTCTTGATCTTCGATGAATCATTCATATGTCTGTGTGCTTCTATCAATCATATGTTTTCACTCCGAGGTGAGGGCTCTTATCCTTAGTACTATGTTCTTAGTGGTTTCCTCCCTATGGTCACGCACCTCCTACAAGGTGCTCGGTACTGCTTGGGCCTCCAATTCTATTATCTTGGCTTAAAGTTGTTGGATGGTCTCAGTGAGCTTTACTACTTGAGCCTCGACCGAATCTTGTTCCTCCTGTGCCAAGCTTGACACAGAGTGGCATTATTTACTCACTACCTCTTTGATCATGGCCCACTCTATGACCAACTGCTCCTTTTCTCACTGTAGCTGGGATTTTTATTCTTAGAGCATCGCCTGAAAATCTTCTCTCTCTCTTTTATAGGCAGCTAAATTGTACCGTGCTACTCACAATTGTTATAAGACTTCATATTTCTCTTGTTTCAAGGCTTATGTAGCCTTATCCTTCTCTTCCTGGACTTTCTAAAGTCCAGTTTCTGTCGTAACTGCAAGTCTTATCAATTGGGTTGGTTCATCCCCCAATTCTGTAATCTGTGATGCAGTAGGTACTGCGTGGATGGAATGAACAACTTGGTTTACTTCTTTCAATTCCTTTTCGATCCTTCCATATAGTTCCTCCTACTTTTCTCCATATCTATTCAATATATCCTTGGAAACGTCTTCCATAGCTCCGCAAACCAAAATGATATCATCCTCCATGAGCGTCGCCTCTAACTGGGGCTTATTAGCACACGTCTTCTTCCTTGCTGAATGTTTCTTTGGAGAAACCTTCATATTCTGTGGTGTTACTATCCCAGTAGGGGGATCCTCAAGTGGAGGGGTGGTAGATTTGCCTCCTCCTTTCCCTTCTTCTCCTTTATTTCCTTCTCCTTGTCCTTCTTCTTTGTCAGTTCCTCCTCCTGGTGATTCAGGTCCATTATCTTTAGAGGCGTTGTCCTCCCCATCAGTCTCTATTTAATTGAATTCCTCCTTCTTTTTCTTCTTCTTCATCCCATTGGACTCTACGACATGCTTAACCCGAGTGACTATGAGGCCTCCTATGGTGTCAGTGTCAGAGAGTTCTTCATCAACGATGGGTACAAGGAATTCCTCTAACCACTCTTTTGTAATCTAATCCATGTCTTCATCTATTATCTTTTAGTACGACTGTAATGCTTCTTGGTTCTCATCTCGGTGCATAGTGATGTAGATGAAATGCGGATCTGCACAAAACTTTGTTATTGGTCGGTACTAGTGCAGGGTGCATGGTGTCATGCGTGGAAATTATTCTATGGAAACTTTCAATTGTTGATAGTATGCATGAAACACGACATTAGACTGTCATTGCTTCGTCCTTTCGTTGGTGTACCACAAGGTGGAAATCCTGGTCGCCAACGGCTCCGAGGGTTCGATCTCTGGGAAGGTGGATCCGTCGGTCATTTTCCAAGTGACAAATGCGATCAAAATGATCAGCCAACTGTAGTGGAATTTGTATCCTAAATCCTGGGCTTCACGACAATATTTCTCTAGTTCATTGACGAGGCAACTTGCCTAGTTCATCTTCATTCCCTCCACACATTTTCCTGCGAGGTCCACCACAAACCTGGTGACTTGTGTGGGGTGGTTCTTCCTTACAATATTTTCAGCTATGAGTTGGAAAGAGAGGCACACTCCACCATCCTGTATAGAGGCTACCTTGTAACCTCACTTTCCTTTTTCGACTTCGCCATAAGCTTCCTTGATGTGGTGTGTCAGGGAGCGGTCTGAGGCCTTCTCTGGATAAAACTGTTGAGGGTCAGGTCCCTTCATGCTTAAGCCCGTGATCTGGTGGATCAACATCAGATCCAGAGTAATTCTTCAGTCAAGCCACATATATCCTCTATGATAGCATGATAGGAGGAGTTTAACGTAAGCGTTAACCTCCTTGTGGCAGCCAAAATGGGGAATATTCATCACATTTAGCATGGTGGACTATGCCAGTCCCTTAATCCATCGCTGGGAGACATGGTGAGGCTTCTTCCCAGTTGAATTTTTCAAGTAGTGGTGGGGTGCTAGCATATCATAGTTCTCCATGTCTCCTAAATTGAAGTCGTTGTTCTTTAGTAGCGGGATCTATCCTAACTAACTCCCGACTATGCGTATTCCTTTCGGAATGTACACAGTGAATAGTGTGTACTCAAAATATCATGGGATGTTGTCATGGTTAAATGTGCCAACCATAGGTGGGATATACTTTGGTAGGATGGATGAGATCTGCTTCACATTATTCAAATCACTCTAGCACTTACTTTGCTTCTCGGTCACGGGGTTAACATGACAAGAACGACGTCCAGTAGAAGGGGAATCCTGCAGTCCCCTAGTTGACATTGCCTTTACACCTTCAGATAATGGTCTGTCGACCATTATCTTAATGAGGACTTCCTTGAAAGACTTCTTTAATTCACTACCTTCACCCGACATTCTAACTTTTTAAGAGACAGGACAGGGTAGGCGAACGGATAAGTGGGGTAGACAAACAGACAACAAGGTCTAGTTTATGATAACACATCTCGACACACAATCAATCCTCTTCTTGTATCATTTAATAACAGTTAGAAAAAAGTGGTCTCAACGCGGCGACTGACAAGTTAAATAAGCGGGGCCTCGTAACAGAGTCTTCCAATGGCCATGCATGCTTCCAACAATGTGAATCTATCTATTATGGGATGGTCTCCACATCCAAAAGCAGTATAACCATCCATAAATGCATTTTCTAATCGTAATGGAGCATCATTCTAATGATTGGGGTGCCTCCAATAGTCATATAGCTTCGTCGGGGTGAAGTCCCATTTTGCACGGTAACCAAGATGGGACACAGATATGTGATAATAACACTTCAAAGTGTACTCTATTAACACTTAGAATATGACCTGCATTAGTTTCATAATCATAGTAACATTTCAGAACATACCCAAAGATAGATCGGTGCAGTAACAATAAATGATTATATATCCTGATCACTTAGCATTGAGTTATATCTAACATTCATTTATCCTTAACACATGTAAAGAACTAAGAAACAATAGATCTATCTATCATACATAATAATCAAAGCACTGAGCAGATTCATAACATAAATAACACAACACAAAGCAATCCAAAGACACAAGATATACGTGGTTCACCCGTGTGGGGCTACGTCCACGAACCTCTTTGCTTTCTTTATTATTCATCTGAATATTAAATTAATTCAATCCTATGCACTAAGCTACAGAGTCAAGATTCACATTAGACAGAAGATATGCACACTGAGAACCAAATCCTCCTTCCAAAACTAGGGCAAGGCACAGAGCCAATTCTCTATCAAGAACAGAACCTTACTCACATGTATTCCCTTGCAAAAAGATTAATCACATCAGTTTCACTTAGCTCTCCACTCTTCTCTAAAATATTCTCTAAAAACTTATACTTCTACCATACATTCTTTTTTTATTTATACTTTTACAATCCCTTACAATAAGGCCTAATCATGGGTAAACCCCATGGGCTGACATCCCATAACCCCATTACAAAAACCCTATAGAACCCCTTACTAGGTCCACATAGCCCTCAAAATAAGTGAGATCCATGATCTCAACTCTGCCTTGGTGCTCCTTCTTCAAACAATGCGTCCAAGTTCAAAAGTGGTCCAAACTTGACCAAGGTTTCCTCAAAACTTGGTCGAGGGCCAACAGGCCTCCAACACTCACCCGTGACTCATCCCGAGTCACTCAGGTCTAGTCAGCACTGCTTCGAAGGCCTCGAGATTAACTCGAGCTTCCTTGACTTGCTACTTCTCCTGAGCCTCCTGATCAGTGAGCTCTTGGATCATCTGCTCTGTAACAGGCCCTTCCAAGCGTTGTTCTATTGTTGCAACCACTTGGTCCAATTGCGAACCATGTTCATCAATCTCTTAGAACATCTTATAAGGTTCGTCATGCATAGGTTGCAACTTTTGCATGACTTCCATTACCTTTCCCTAGAGGGAAGTGATCTGTTGTTGTACTGCCCGTTGCTCCTAGGATCTTTTCATTCTTTTAACTATGGTGAGCAGCTTCATCTGCCCCTGCACAAAAAATTCCTGTTGTTTTCCCTCCTGTAGTTATGCTTCTAGATTTTTTAGCTCTTGATCCTCAATGAATCATTCATATGTATGTGTGATTCTATCACTCAGATGTTTTCACTCTGAGGCGAGGGCTCTTATCCTTACTATTGTGTTCTTAGTGGTTTCCTCCCTCTAGTCACACACCTCCTACAAGGTGCTCGGTACTGCTTGGGCCTCCAATTCTGTTATCTTGGCTTAAACTTGTTGGATGGTCTCAGTGTGCTTTACTACTTGAGTCTCGACCGACTCTTGTTCCTCCTGTGCCAAGCCTGACAGAGAGTGGCATTCTTTACTCACTACCTCTTTGATCGTGGCCCACTCTACGACCAACTGCTCCTTTTCTCACTATAGCTGGGATTTTTATTCTTAGAGCATCACCTGAAAATCTTCTCTCTCATTTTTATAGGCAGCTACATTGTACCGCACTACTCACAATTGTTCTAAGACTTCATCTTTCTCTTGTTTCAAGGATTATGTAGCCTTATCCTTCTCTTCCTGGACTTTCTAAAGTCCAGTTTCTGTCGTAACTGCAAGTCTTATCAATTGGGTTGGTTCATCCCCCAATTTTGTAATCTGTGATGCAGTAGGTACTGCGTGGACGAAACGAACAACTTGGTTTAGTTATTTCAATTCCTTTTCGATCCTTCCATATAGTTCCTCCTGTTTTTCTCCATATCTATCCAATATATCATTGGAAATGTCCTCCATAGCTCCGCGGACCAAAATGATATCATCCTCCATGAGCGTGGCCTCTAACTGGGGCTTATTAGCACACATCTTCTTCCTTGTTGAATGTTTCTTTGGAGAAACCTTCCTATTCTGTGGTGTTACTATCCCAGCAAGGGGATCCTCAAGTGGAGTGGTGGTAGATTCACCTCCTCCTTGCCCTTCTTCTCCTTCCTCCTAAAAAGAAGGAGGAAGTCAATTAAATAGAGACCGATGAGGAGGACAACGTTTCTAAAGATAATGGACCTGAATGTCACTTTTATAGGCAACTACATTGTACCGCACTACTCAGAATTGTTCTAAGACTTCATCTTTCTCTTGTTTCAAGGCTTATGTAGCCTTATCCTTCTCTTCTTGGACTTTCTAAAGTCCAGTTTCTGTCGTAACTGCAAGTCTTATCAATTGGGTTGGTTCATCCCCCAATTTTGTAATCTATGATGTAGTAGGTACTGCGTGGACGAAACGAACAACTTGGTTTAGTTATTTCAATTCCTTTTCGATCCTTCCATATAGTTCCTCCTATTTTTCTCCATATCTATCCAATATATCATTGGAAATGTCCTCCATAGCTCCGCGGACCAAAATGATATCATCCTCCATGAGTGTGGCCTCTAACTGGGGCTTATTAGCACACGTCTTCTTCCTTGCTGAATGTTTCTTTGGAGAAACCTTCCTATTCTGTGGTGTTACTATCCCAGCAAGGGGATCCTCAAGTGGAGTGGTGGTAGATTCACCTCCTCCTTGCCCTTCTTCTCCTTTATTTCCTTCTCCCTGTCCTTCTTCTTTGTCAGCTCCTCCTCCTGGTGATTCAGGTCCATTATCTTTAGAAACGTTGTCCTCCTCATCGGTCTCTATTTAATTGACTTCCTCCTTCTTTTTCTTCTTCTTCATCCCACTGGACTCTCTGACATGCTCAACCCGAGTGACTATGGGGCTTCCTATGGTGTCAGTGTCAGAGAGAGTTCTTCATCAATGATGGGTACAAGGAATTCCTCCAACCGCCCTTTTGTAATCTGCTCCATGTCTTCATCTTTTATATTTTAGTACAACTGTAACTCTTCTTGGTTCTCATCTCGGTGCGTAGTGATGTAGATGAAATGTGGATCTGCAAAAAACTTTTTTACTGGTCGGTACTGGCGTAGGGTGCATGGTGTCATGCATGGAAATGATTCTATGGAAACTTTCAATTGTTGATAGTATGCATGAAACATGACATTGGACTGTCATTTCTTTGTCCTTTCGTTGGTGTACCACAAGGTGGAAAACCTGGTCGCCAACGGCTCCAAGGATTCGATCTCTGGGAAGGTGGATCCGTCGGTCATTTTCCAAGTGACAAATTTGATCAAAATGATCAGCCAACTGTAGTGGAATTTGTATACTAAATCTGGGCTTCACGACAATCTTTCTCTAGTTCATTGATGAGGTAACATGCCTAGTTCATCTGCATTCCCTCCACACATTTTCCTGCGAGGTCCACCACAAACCTGGTGACCTCTGTGGGGTGGTTCTTCCTTACGATATTTTCATCTATGAGGTGGAAAGCGAGGCGCACTCCACTATCCTGTATAGAGGCTACCTTGTAAACTCACTTTCTTTTTTTGACTTCGCCATAAGATTCCTTGATGCGATGTGTTAGGGAGTGGTCTGAGGCCTTCCCTGGATAAAAATGTTGAGGGTCAAGTCCCTTCATGCTTAAGCCCATGATTTGGTGGATCAACATCAGATCCAGAGTAATTATTTGTTCAAGCCACATATATCCTCCATGATAGCACATTAGGAGGAGTTCAACGTAAGCATTAACCTCCTTGTGGCGGCCAAAATGGGGAATATTCATCACATTTAGCATGGTGGACTACGCCAGTCCCTTAATCCATGGCTGGGAGACGCGGTGAGGCTTCTTCCTAGTTGACTTTTTCAAGTAGCGGTGGGGTGCTAGCATATCATAGTTCTCCATGTCTCCTAAATTGAAGTCGTTGTTCTTTAGTAGTGGGATCTATCCTAACTAACTTCTGACTACGCATATTCCTTTCGGAATGTACACAGTGAATAGAGTGTACTCAAAATATCGTGGGATGTTGTCATGGTTAAATGCGCCAACCAAAGGTGGGATATACTTTGGTAGGATGGACGAGATCTGCTTCACATTATTCAAATCACTGTGGCGCTTACTTTGCTGCTTGGTCACGGGGTTGACACTACAAGAACGACGTCCAGTCGAAGGGGAATCCTACAGTCCCCTAGTCAACATTGCCTTTACACCTTAAGATAATGGTCTGTCGACCATTATCTTCTTGAGGACTTCCTCGAAAGACTTCTCTTATTCACTAGCTTCACTCGACATTCTAACTTTTTAAGAGACAGGTCGGGGTAGGCGAAGGGATAAGTGGGGTAGACAAACAAACAACAAGGTCTAGTTTATGATAACACAACTCGACACACAATCAATTCTCTTCTTGTCTCATTTAATAACAGGTAGAAAAAAGTGGTCTCGATGCAGCGACCGACAAGTTAAATAAGCAAGGCCTTGTAACAGAGTCTTCCAAAGGCCATGAGTGCTTCCATCAATGTGAATCTATCTGTTATGGCATGGTCTCAATGTCCAAAAGCGCTATATCCACCCATAAATTCATTTTCTAATCGTTATGGAGCATCATTCTAACGATTGGGGTGCCTCCAATAGTCATATAGCTTCGCTGGGGTGAAGTCCCATTTTGTGCGGTAACCAAGATGGGACACAGATATGTGATAATAACACTTCAAAGTGTACTCTATTAACACTTAGAATATGACCTGCATTAATTTCATAATCATAGTAACATTTTAGAACATACCCAAAGATAGATCGACGTAGTAACAATAAATGATTATATATCCTAATCACTTAGCACTGAGTTAGATCTAACATTCATTTATCCTTAACACATGTAAAGAACTAAGAAACAATAGATCTATCTATCATACATAATAATCAAAGCACTGAGCAGATTCATAACATAAACAACACAACACAAAGCAATCCAAAGACACAAGATATACGTGGTTCACCCGTGTGGGGCTACATCCACGAACCTCTTTGCTTTCTTTATTATTCATATGAATATTAAATTAATTCAATCCTATGCACTAAGCTACAGAGTCAAGCTTCACATTAGACAGAAGATATGCACACTGAGAACCAAATCCTCCTTCCAAAACTAGGTCAAGGCACAGAGCCAATTCTCTATCAAGAACAGAACCTTACTCACATGTATTCCCTTGCACAAAGATTAATCACATCAGTTTCACTTAGCTCTCCACTCTTCTCTAAAATATTCTCTAAAAACTTATACTTCTACCATACATTCTTTTTTTATTTATACTTTTACAATCCCTTACAATAAGGCCTAATCATGGGTAAACCCCATGGGCTGACATCCCATAACCCCATTACAAAAACCCTATAGAACCCCTTACTAGGTCCACATAGCCCTCAAAATAAGTGAGATCCATGATCTCAACTCTGCCTTGGTGCTCCTTCTTCAAACGATGTGTCCAAGTTCAAAAGTGGTCCAAACTTAACCAAGGTTTCCTCAAAACTTGGTCGAGGGCCAACAGGCCTCCAACACTCACCCGTGACTCATCCCGAGTCACTCAGGTCTAGTCAACGTTGCTTCGAAGGCCTAGAGATTAACTCAAGCTTCCTTGACTTGCTACTTCACCTGAGCCTCCTGATCAATGAGCTCCTGGATCATCTGCTCTGTAATAGGCCCTTCCAAGCGTTGTTCTATTGTTGCAACCACTTGGTCCAGTTGCGAGCCATGTTCATCAATCTCTTAGAACATCTTATAAGCTTCATCCTGCACAGGTTGCAACTTTTTCATGACTTCCATTACCTTTCCCTAGAGGGAAGTGATCTGTTGTTGTACTGCCCGTTTCTCCTAGGATCTTTTCATTCTTTTAACTATGGTGAGTAGCTTCATTTGCCCCTGCACAAAACATTCCTGCTGTTTTGCCTCCTGTAGTTATGCTTCTAGCTTTTTTTTCTCTTGATCCTCGATGAATCATTCATATGTCTGTGTGTTTCTATCACTCAGATTTTTTCACTCCGAGGCGAGGGCTCTTATCCTTACTACTGTGTTCTTAGTGGTTTCCTCCCTCTGGTCACGCACCTCCTACAAGGTGCTCGGTACTGCTTGGGCCTCCAATTCTGTTATCTTGGCTTAAAGTTGTTGGATGGTCTCAGTGAGCTTTACTACTTGAGCCTCGACCAAATCTTGTTCCTCGTGTGCCAAGCTTGACACAGAGTGGCATTCTTTACTCACTACCTCTTTGATCATGGCCCAATCTACAACCAAATGCTCCTTTTCTCATTGTAGCTGGGATTTTTATTCTTAGAGCATCACCTAAAAATCTTCTCTCACTTTTATAGGCAGCTACATTGTACCACGCTACTCACAATTGTTCTAAGACTTCATATTTATCTTGTTTCAAGGGTTATGTAGCCTTATCCTTCTATTCCTGGACTTTCTAAAGTCTAGTTTCTGTCGTAACTGCAAGTCTTATCAATTGGGTTGGTTCATCCCCCAATTCTGTAATCTGTGATGCAGTAGGTACTGCGTGGATGGAACAAACAGCTTGGTTTACTTCTTTCAATTCCTTTTCGATCCTTCCATATATTTCCTCCTTCTTTTCTCCATATCTATCTAATATATTCTTGGAAACGTCCTCCATAGCTCCGCGAACCAAAATGATATCATCCTCCATGAGCGTGGCCTCTAACTGGGGGTTATTAGCACACGTCTTCTTCCTTGCTGAATGTTTCTTTGGGGAAACCTTCCTATTCTGCGGTGTTACTATCCCAGTAGTGGGATACTCAAGTGGAGGGGTGGTAGATTCGCCTCCTCCTTGCCCTTCTTCTCCTTTATTTCCTTCTCCCTATCCTTCTTCTTTGTCATCTCCTCCTCCTGGTGATTTAGGTCCATTATCTTTAGAAGTGTTGTCCTTCTCATCAGTCTCTATTTAATTGACTTCCTCCTTCTTTTTCTTCTTCTTCATCCCACTGGACTCTTAGACATGCTCAACCCGAGTGACTATGGGCCTTCCTATGGTATTAGTGTCAGAGATTTCTTCATCAACGATGGGTACAAGGATTTCCTCCAACCACTCTTTTGTAATCTGCTCCATGTCTTCATCTTTTATCTTTTAGTACGACTGTAACTCTTATTGGTTCTCATCTCGGTGCGTAGTGATGTAGATGAAATGTGGATTTGCACAAAACTTTGTTATTGGTCGGCACTGGCGTAGGGTGCATGGTGTCATGCATGGAAATGATTCTATGGAAACTTTCAATTGCTGATAGTATGCATGAAACACGACATTGGACTGTCATTGCTTTGTCCTTTCGTTGGTGTACCACAAGGTGGAAAACCTGGTCGCCAATGGCTCCAAGGGTTCGATCTCTGGGAAGGTGGATCTGTTAGATATTTTCCAAGTGACAAATGCGATCAAAATGATTAGCCAACTGTAGTGGAATTTGTATCCTAAATCCTGGGCTTCACGACAATCTTTCTCTAGTTCATTAACGAGGTAACTTGCCTAGTTCATCTGCATTCCCTCCACACATTTTCCTGCGAGGTCCACCACAAACCTGGTGACCTGTGTGGGGTGGTTCCTAAAGACTAGTACTATGGCCTCCCTCCCGCGTCAATATCTTCATTCTATGGACTTTCTCATAATTTGAAAAGAAGCATGGATATCTTATGAAGATAAGGACCTCGTCGGAAGCCCCATTGATGCTTTGGGTTGAAATTTTCAAAGACAAGAAGCGCATCCTGAAGAGAATGATGAATGTACTACAAAAGAACCCCTCAGAGATTTCCCTTAATGATTTTAAGGAACATGAGGAGGCACTGTTGTACTTGATTGATTATGCCTAGTAAAAATGTGATCTTCTAGGGCTTTAAGATCAAAAGAAAATTTTGGATGAGATTTATGAATAATATTACTTTGAATAAACCCTAGAAGATGAAGGTCCTTGCGAAGGAGCTAATGAATAGCTCATTTCAAAAGTTTGCAAAGAGATTCCTCTTGAAGATCCTTTTAAAGAGGAAGTCTTGCAAGAAGGTAAGATCATTGAAGATCCTCTGGTAAGATCTCCTCCTTTCTCTTTTGACTACTGATAAAGATTGATTGCATGATGATTATTGGAGTTCTTTTGGTTTTCACCTATTTATGATTCTTTGAGGCCTAGTAGTATGGTGCTTGAAGCATGGGAAACATTATCCTTGGAATCCAATTTCCAAGATCATCTTCAGCCGTATTTTCCTTTCCCTAAGGCAAGCCTGGAAGAGCACTTCTAGCCTTTCAGATCCGGGGCAGCACAGTTTTGATTCTCAGATGACTCTAGAGCTGGTTAGTTTTCCCTCTCCTAAGGAAATCCTTCAAACCTCCTCCATGATTTCCACTACTGGTTCTGAGCAGCAAAGGGGATTTTCTCTTGGTGGCTCTTAGAAGTCTTCTTTTCCCTCATTCAGGGGAATCTTTGAACATGTTTTGCCTATGTTGCACGGGGACCCGTTCCCCCAAAAAAAACCCGCGTACCCGCCGTTCCTGCGTTTCGGGTACTTGGGGACCCTTAGGAAACTTACCCAAATTGTTGGGGACTCCATTGGGGACTCGGGGACTTGCTAGCCATCCTCAAGACGTTCCTGATGCCTTATATATACGCTCGGCCTCAATTGAGCGCCCGGTTTGATAATGTGGGGCTGGTTTCGACGATCCTTCAAAATGATTTGTTCATAGTGAGAAGGGAGAAGCGTGAGGGAGGGATTGTTCTTGTGGAACTGTGGTTGAAGAAAGAGATGTGGTGGGGAAAGCCTCTTCGTTTGGTGCCACCATGAATTGGAAAGGAAAACATCGGTTCCTTCTGTATGTGGCTTATGGAGGAAGGGAAGTGTTTCCAGGATTGTATTTTGATTGTCGGGAAACTCCGCGGCAAGGATGAAGGTGTGTGGTGGATTATTAAGAGACGAGGTTCGTCCGTTGTTTTGGTCAGCCAAGGGAAGCTTCAAGGTATCACTGATGGTACTCGCTTTTCCCTCGTAAAACACCGCCAACCAAATTGAGAAAGCCGTTGAACGAAAATGGAGGAGCCGTTGAGCTGAAAATGTTGTAATTCTCAAATCATATTATTCTCTTAATGAGACAATCGGATTATCTTTACCTCACTTCTTTGTTTTGTAACAGTGAAATATAGATATGTTAGGTATTTTCAATCTTAATATTTCTCTATCAAATGGGTAAATTGTTATGAACAAGGAGTGTTTATCGGTAAAGTGTTATGAATGATGAATGTTTATTAATAAGTATTTTAGAGAATCAATCAATGTTTGTGATATATATTTATTGGAAATGGGTACATTTAATGATTTTTTAATCATAAATTTTAATGGTATGGTTATCAATTGAAGATGCTGTCATATTTTTAGCAATGAATGAGATGTGATATTAATAACTTTTTAGCATTTTTGAATGTATCACTTAACCTATTTACTTTTTAACATTTACTTTCAAGTGATTAACAAACTTATTAGGAAACAAACTTAAGAGGAAACACATGTTCTTAACCATTAGGCCCACTCAGACTCTATGGTGTCCAACTTAATGAATTGCACACTGCAGTTAAATAAATAAAAGTGTCCAACTTAATAAATTTTTAGATAAGTGAGTTCCAGGCTGCCATTCTTCGATAAATGAATTCCAAGCTGTCATCAATGCAATTAAGAAACAAATTTAAGAGGAAACACATGTTCTTAACCATTAGGCCCACTCAGACTCTATGGTGTCCAACTTAATAAATTGCACACTGCAGTTAAATAAATAAAAGTGTCCAACTTAATGAATTCTTAGATAAGTGAGTTCCATGCTGCCATTCTTCGATAAATGAATTCCAGGCTGCCATCAATGCAATTGTTTGAGAATATCACTGTATTAAATGCCCAATATTGCTGCTATCTATGCCCGGAAACATTTTCTTAGATACAATCCGGAAACATTTTCTTAGATACAATATTATTTTAGTGGATTTCATAGATTGGACACTATTATTTTAGTGGATTTTCTGTAATATTATTATTTTCGTGGATTTTACCTAATCTTGAATTTCATAATTGTTTTTCTACATTTTCATAATTTCTGCAGTTTTTTGCCTACGGATAGTATGTGCACATCTCGATATTACTGGAAACCTACGGATATATCTTTCACTTCGTTACAGTAAACCTAAACAATTTGTTTTCAAATTACATTTTTATTCTTGGGTCAACATTCTATACCTTCGACATGTGCGCATTTAAGATTAGTTGTGGTTATTTTCATTACTTGACTTTTCAAAGTTTTGGAGTTATTTTCATAGTTAATGTGTGATATTTCCTATATATATTTACAAATTTAGAGTGATGACCACTATATTTTTTTGAGTCATGGAGTTTATTCAAGTTAATTGTACTTTATGTAGTTACAAAGTATTATACAAATTGGTGAATGATAAAGATTTGATATAATTTTTATTTATTTATTTTTTAATTCATTGTCTACATTGTCTAAACTGAATAATACTAGTTGCATTTATTATGGTATGGGTAGTACCATTGATGATCCATAATTTGTTAATTGAAATCATAATTAACCCTTAGAGTAATTTAATGACAAAATGAATAATATGTTAATAATTAGGTGGATAATCTTAATGCATTTTACTTAATTAATATTGATTTTATTCATACATGTTTATTTTAGAGTGAACATTCCATTCCATGGATAAATTATGTATATGCCACGACAATAATGGATGTAATATTCTTTTAGGATTAATAACTCTCCATTCCCACCACGCTGATTTAAAAAACTATTTAAAATAAAGATAAAATTATTAGATATATATACATTTATCATTATATATAATTATTTATTCTATAAAATAATTTTTATTTATGTTTGGTGGCATTATCTTATAGATTTTAACTTGGGTAGAATTAATCATTTCTTAATTCTTTATTCTTAAGGTTATATATATATATATATATATATATATATATATATATATATATATATATATATAGTTAGGGTTAATGTATTAATTAATGATACATTAATTATTAATAAGGTTAGGGTAATAAATATTACATTACTATAATAAAAAGTGATTGATATTATATTATTAGTATTAGGGGTTAATTTAATATCCACCATTAACTATATTAATAGTTATTAATAATTCATGATAATTAATATATTTATTATTAATATAAGCCATTACTTGTTATTATTAGTGAATAATAGTAATAACTATAAATATTATTAATAATATTTTATTGATTGATCTATTCATAACTAAGAGTAATTAGTAATACATAAATAAAATATTATTAATACTTTAAGAATTATTATACATAATACATTAATCATTTTTAACTTGGGTAGAATTAATCATTTCTTAATGACCTAGTTGAATTGGGTGGTTTGTGTATTTAAATGCTTTACTGTTAAGGTTACTAATAATATATTAATTCATACGGTTAGGGTTATTACAGTTAGGATTAATGTATTAATTAATGATACATTAATTTTTATTTTTTTTTGTAAGTAAGAAAAATATATATTAAAAGCCTTCTAGAGATAGAGTATTAAGACATAGTACAGATATAACCAGGCTGAGGCGCAAGACTGCCCCAACAGAGGGGAAACCAGTCTTTGTACCCGAGCAGTTTGAAAACTTAACGAAAATAGCGTCTAGCGTTTGAACCAGAAACTACTACGATATCACCCATATACTGGTGAGAAAGGATAAGTCTCAAAAAGCTACTAACCATCTGTAATGCAACAGAACAAAGATAAACCATCTAGACACCTGGCTGAGCTACCCAGCTGCGCTCCTGTCCCACTTTGTCCATAGCCTCGTCTGCGCTTTCTTGATTGGCATCCGTCACGGCCCCCGGAGCTACTCGTGGTGCGATGTCTGGCCCAAACTCTGTCTCTTCGTCCTTTTCCTCAACCGACACCTCCCTTGAGGCATCCTCATCCGAGCTAAAGATAAGAGAGCTCTTCAGAGAGGAGAGAGTCCGAAGAAAAATATCTACCTTGGCTCCGGTGTCCTGTACCCGAAAATTGAGATCGTCCACTTCCTGGCGAATTTCAAAAACTAAGTCGTAGAGGGTCGTCATGCTATACCACAGCTGGATATTGGTGAAGGGGCCACGGGGAAGAGGCCTAGCCCCGCGAAAAGCATGCTGAGAGTGGGAGTCTGGTTCGGACGTCGATTCAGAGGGACTACGGACATGGTGCCGGGGGGGGCTAGACAAACTGGGTGCCAAGGCTCTGCTAGTAGAGTGCGTATTATTCCTGCCATGAGGGTGAGTTGATGGATGTCCGAGATGGCGCTGGGAGGAAGAGGTAATGGAGGGCGAATCCGAAGGGGAGACGGAGGGGCGTCGAGGCTTCTAGGCCGAGCCCCATCGAGGTCTTCCCCTTGGACAAGTCATGGTCCAGCCCTCACTGCGAACAGAAGCAGTCCCGAACACAGAGCGAGGACTCAGGGTCAGGGACAACGCACGGCTGAACTCGGCCTCGAGAGCACTGAGAGAGGAATCAAACCAAATGCAATATAGAGCAAGCTCTGCGGGGGGTTGATAAAAACAAATAAGCAACACTGCCATCCTAGCCATATCAAAAACACCGGAGGGGAGGGACGTTAGAATTAAATCTTGCATTAATGCTCGAGTGCGTTGAGTTGCAGGTCGAATAAATTATGAGGAGGGTGGCACGGGGCTTTCACGTGCCCTCGTGTCGTGGTGACTATTGCTCTCATCCACCGATCGCCGCGTAGCACGCACTATCACCCCATCCGGGGGAATGATACATTAATTATTAATAAGATTAGGATTAGTGTGATAAATATTACATTACTATAATAAAAAATGATTAATATTATATTATATTATTAATATTAAGAATTAATTTAATATCCACTATTAACTATATTAGTAGTTATTAATAATTCATCATAATTAATATATGTATTATTAATATAAGCCAGTACTTGTTATTATTATTAGTAAATAATAATAATAATTATAAATATTATTAATACTATTTTATTGATTGATCTCATCATAACTAATAGTGATTAGTAATACTATAAATAAAATATTATTAATACTTTAAGAATTATTATACATAATACATTAATCATTTTTAATTAATAATAATAATATCATTAGTTATTATTAATATATATATATAATTAAATATATTTTACAATGAGTATTTTAGGTATGTAACATACATACCCATTATACATTATTTATTAATCAATATTAATAATTAAAGTTGTAAAACAATGTATTAATAATATATTAATGTCAATGGTTATTAGGATTAGGGTTAGTGTTATCAAAACATTAGGATTGGGGTTATTCCTATTAAAATTAGAGGTATGGTTATTTGTATTAGGGTTTATTTTATAATAACAATAATATTATTTCAATTCAATTTTATTTTTTTAAGTAAAAAGAGGGCAGATCCTATGGTATTATATCACATGCAAAAAGAAACATATGTCCTTAGGCTGCTAGTTGTTCCACCAAATTAGTGGAAACCAAAATAGTTGGCAGCCTTGGATATTCATGTCCAAAAGAGGTGGACCACCCTCTGCCCTGCCCAGAGGAAACTAGGAAAAATGGCATCCTATTGTCTTTTCTTTAGCCATACAAACTGAAATTGAAACTAGACTGAACATTAAAAAGTTTGAGATGACTGAATCCCTAAATGAAACCTGAACATCTAACCATAACCAGAAAGCATTCCTAGAACAATAATTACCCGTTGGTTTCAGAGGTGGCCTTCCCAGAGTCTTCATTGTGCGGTCCATTCCGAGTTGGTAGAGCATACGGTCGCGCACACGTTGGACATCTTTCCCTGCTGGCGCACTGGAGAAACCATGTACAACATGTCTATGTGTTGGTTCATGAATGTGCCACGGTAGACCCGGTATTCCATCTGGATTCTCAGGTCAAACACCATGTCTAGCTATTCCGGGTGGAAGAAGGGTGGGGGGACACACCACTATTCCAATGAAAATTATATAGGAGGTGGCACAAGGACCTCACCACCCTCCTTCGACGTGTCACCCTCCACAACCTTGCTTTTTGCAGCTTGCATTCCATTTATTGCTCCATCTTGGTTCTCCACTATCACGCTCCGTCCCTGTGCTCCAACCTTCTTCCCGGGGTCCTCTTCTCGCTCAGTGGATCTGGAAGGGTCATAGCCTGCTGAAGGTGTGGCATCCTCAGAGGACATATGGAGGAGCTCCTCCGGGGTTATTTCTATTAAAATTAGGGATATGGTTATTTGTATTAGGATTTATTTTATAATAACAATACTATTATTTGAATTCAATTTTATTTTTTTTAAGTAAAAAGAGGGCAGATCCTATGGTATTACATCACATGCAAAAAGAAACATATGTCTTTAGGCTACTAGTTGTTCCACCAAATTAGCAGAAATCGAAACAGTTGGTAGCCTTGGATATTCATGTCCAAAAGAGGCGGACCACCCTCTTCCCTGCCTAGAGGAAACTAGGACAAATGGAATAATATTTTCTGTGCTTTAGCCATACAAACTGAAATTGAAACTAGACTAAACATTAAAAAGTTTGAGCTGACAGAATCCCTAACCAGAACCTGAACATATAACCCTAACCAGAAAGCATTCCTAGCCTAATAATTACTCATTGGTTTCATATGTGGCCTTGTCAGGATCTTCATTGTGTGGTCCATTTTGAGTTTTTAGATCATACGGTCACGCACACGTCAGGCATCTTTTCCCTGCTGGCCCATTGGAGAAACCCTCATACAACATGTCTATGCATTGGTTCATGAGTGTGCCACGGTAGACCTGGTCTTCCATCTAGAATCTCAGGTCAAACACCAAGTCTAGCTTTTTCGGGTGGAATAAGGGCGGGGGGACACACCACTGTTCCAATGAAATAGATATATGAGGTGGCGCAAGGACCTTGCCACCCTCCTTCAACGTTCCACCCTCCGCAACATTGCTTGTTATAACCTGCATTACATCCGTTGCTCCGTCCTAGTGCTCCATTTTCACACTCTATTCATGTGCTCCAACCTTCTTCCTGAGGTCCTTTTATTGCTCGGTGGCTCTAGAAGGGTCGTAGCCCACTGAAGGTGTGGCGTCCTAAGAGGAAATATGGAGGAGCTCCTTCGGGAACTCCTCCTCGACATAGCAGATGTGGAACTCCTTCATTTTTTCTGCCATGGTGTTGGTTTCGTGGTGAGCCGCTATAACTAACTGAGTATCCTCCTCAGGGTAGCTGCTTGGAGGCTACCAATTATCTGGCACTGTGAAGAGAAGAGACACTGTAGGGATCTGTATGGGATCCTCCAGAATGACCTCCTCTACATACACCATTGGAGGTGACCACGCCATCCCTTCCCTGCAAGCTGTCTGAATTCTTTGAGTGCAGGCCATGGAGAGCGCCCTCTCTAGCCGCTACTGCCTCTTCTGTCTCGTATCCAGGATGTACCAGGCAGGGCTACGACGCGACTTACCTCTCTCTCATGGAATCATGGAGTTTATTCCAATGGCAGAGTTGTAGGAGGTGTTGCAATGGCCACACCAGAGCACGAAATTTCTATCTTGGTGAGAACCGAAGGTGAAATGGATAAAAATGATGCATAGTTGGGTGATAACAGGGAGGCACGACATGGAAACAACCATTATTGCCCCCTCAAGATTGGATTTATTTTTTGTTGGTCTGTTCACATGAGTGAGAAGTCCCATGGCTCTTGGTTGACAGTTAAGGCCGACTCCCATACTTAATGACAAGGGGATGGGAGCTGACCTACCTTATTTATGGCTTGGCCTAGGTTGGTTCAATGTGGCGCTGATGTGCTACATGTCACCCCATCCAGGGTTATTTGAATTCAATTTAAAAAATGATAATAATTTAATTTTAATCCATTAAATTGTAAGCATATTCAATCTCAAAGAAACACTATAAATTTGTAAATGTATCTTGAGAAAGATTGTAAATTATATATTTAGCTTTTTAAAAATATTTATTAATGGGATAATACCAATAAATTATATTTTTAGTTTTGATATTTTGATATTTCTATATTATATAATTATTTGTTAAATCCTCATCTACAAATTATAAAACAAGTCAATTTCCTTTAAATTTTCTTAGAAAAAATATAAATCATCATTGTATAAATCAAGTAGATTTGTTATCAATGTCCTTAGACTAGCATAGCTCATCATCTGTAAAGTTCTTGATGATTTTCTATCAATGTTACTATAACAAGTATAAATTAATAAATGATTTTCTATCTATGTTTTTAGAACAAGTATAAATCAAGTAGATTTACTATCAATATCCTTAGACACATATAATTCATCATATACAAAGTTCAATATGATTTCATATTGATTTTTTTAGAACAATTGAAAATCGTCATCTATAAAGTTAAAGTTGATTTGCTATCAATTCCCTTAGAACAAGTACGTGATAAGACCCTAATATCGTGACGTACAGGATGACCCTTGTGAAAAAATCTCCTAGGTTAAGGCTACATTCAATAACCTTCCCTCCAACCTTCTATTTGGCTCCCAAAGACATTTATACAAATCTAAACTCATCCTATTCGATTGCCTTTACCTTAATTATTTTTACCTCTGCACCAGAAATAAAACTCTCTATAGCACCTGGATCTATCAAAATACTAAGTTTCTGGTTAGCGACAGTACCTGATGTCTCAAGCACAATCTGTTGGTGTTCTATCTGGCAGTTATTCACCGCTACATGAATCCAATGGGCCTTGCGCAAATCTCCCACGGTAGAAGGCTCGACTGATCCAAATTATCTGGCTCTCTCAATTGGGTAGTCACGCTAGTAATGTGGCTCTCCACATTTCGAACACCCTTTCTTCGGTCCAATACTCCAGGTACCTGAAGTAGAAGCTGACAGCCCACCGACTTGGAACCCTGGTATGTTCTGCTGAACATGCCTAAACTATTGTTGTTGCGGTCGACAGTCCTGTTGGTGTTGTGGTCCTCTGTAAGGAGTCTTTTGTTGAGGCACTGGTCTTCAAGGTGTAGATAAAGCAACTCCTCTCTGAATGCCATGATATCTTGGTGAATGTATAGTTGGTGTTTGATGTTGTTGCACACCAGATGACGCTTTTCCCGCTGGTCTCGCTAGAATCTTGCTCTGACCCCAACTCATAATATACTTGGTGGCATAGGGGCATACCAAGGGTTCAATGCTTAACAATGCACCAAAAAAACCCCGACTACCGTCCCTTTCGGTGACACCTACGAAGCAGGAGAAGTCTCACCCAAGGTAGAAGAAAGGGAGGTTACAAAACACAACTGTCTGTAACCAAGATGGGACACAGATATGTGATAATAACACTTCAAAGTGTACTCTATTAACACTTATAATATGACATGCATTAGTTTCATAATCATAGTAACATTTCAGAACATACCTAAAGATAGATTGGCGCAGTAACAATAAATGATTATATATCTTGATCACTTAGCACTCAGTTAGATCTAACATTCATTTATCCTTAACACATGTAAAGAACTAAGAAACAATAGATCTATCTATCATACATAATAATCAAGTCACTGAGAAGATTCATAACATAAACAACACAACACAAAGAAATCCAAAGACACAAGATATACGTGGTTCACCCATGCGGGGCTATGTCCACAAACCACTTCGCCTTATTTATTATTCATTTGAATATTAAATTTATTCAATCCTATGCACTAAGCTACAGAGTCAAGCTTCACATTAGACAGAATATATGCACATTGAGAACCAAATCCTCCTTCCAAAACTAGGTCAAGGTACAGAGCCAATTCTCTATCAAGCACAAAGCCTTACTCACATGTATTCCCTTGCACAAAGATTAATCACATCACTTTCACTTAGCTCTCCACTCTTTTCTAAAATATTCTCTAAAAACTTATACTTCTACCATACATTATTTTTTTATTTATACTTTTACAATCCATTACAATAAGGCCTAATCATGGGTAAACCCCATGGGACGACATCCCATAATCCCATTACAAAAACCCTATAGAACCCCTTACTAGGTCCACATAGCCCTCAAAATAAGTGAGATCCACGATCTCAGCTCTGTCTTGGTGCTCCTTCTTCAAACAATGTGTCCAAGTTCAAAAGTGGTCCAAATTTGGCCAAGGTTTCCTCAAAACTTGGTTGAGGGCCAACAGGCCTCCAACACTCACTCGTGACTCATCCCAAGTCACTCAGGTCTAGTCAACGTTGCTTTGAAGGCCTTGAACTTAACTTGAGCTTCCTTGACTTGCTACGTCACCCGAGCCTTCTGATCAATGAGCTCTTGGATCATATTCTTTGTAACAAGCCCTTCCAAGCATTGTTCTACTGTTGCAACCACTTGGTCCAATTGCGAGCCATGTTCGTCAATCTCTTAGAACATATTATAAGCTTTGTCCTGCACAGGTTGCAACTTTTGCATGACTTCCATTACCTTTCCCTAGAGGGAAGTGATCTGTTTTTGTACTTCCCATTGCTCCTAGGATCTTTTCATTCTTTCAACTGCGGTGAGCAGCTTCATCTGCCCCTGCACAAAAAATTCCTGCTGTTTTGCCTCTTGTAGTTATGCTTCTAGCTTTTTTTGCTCTTGATCCACGATGAATCATTCATATGTTTGTGTGCTTCTATCACTCAGATGTTTTCACTCCGAGGTGAGGGCTCTTATCCTTACTACTGTGTTCTTAGTGGTTTCCTCCCTCTGGTCACGTACCTCCTACAAGGTGCTCGGTACTGCTTGGGCCTCTAATTATGTTATCTTGGCTTCAAGTTGTTGGATGGTCTCAGTGAGCTTTACTACTTGAGCCTCGACTGACTCTTGTTCCTCCTGTACCAAGATTGAAATAGAGTGGCATTCTTTACTCACTACCTCTTTGATCATGGCCCACTCTATGACCAACTGCTCCTTTTCTCACTGTAGTTGGGATTTTTATTCTTAGAGCATCGCCTGAAAATCTTCTCTCTCACTTTTATAGGCAGCTACATTGTATCGCACTACTCAAAATTGTTCTAAGACTTCATCTTTCTCTTGTTTCAAGGCTTATGTAGCCTTATCCTTCTCTTCCTAGAATTTTTAAAGTCCAGTTTCTTTCATAACTGCAGGTCTTATCAATTAGGTTGGTTCATCCCCCAATTCTATAATCTGTGATGCAATAGGTACTGCATGGACGAAACAAACAACTTGGTTTACTTCCTTCAATTCCTTTTCGATCCTTCCATATAGTTCCTCCTTCTTTTCTCCATATCTATCCAATATATCCTTGGAAACGTCCTCCATAGCTTCGCGAACCAAAATGATACCGTCCTCCATGAGCGTGGCCTCTAACTAGGGCTTATTAGCACACATCTTCTTCCTTGCTAAATGTTTCTTTAGAGAAACCTTCCTATTATGTGGTGTTAATATACCAGCTGGGGGATCCTCAAGTGGATGGGTGGTAGATTTGCCTCCTCCTTGCCCTTATTCTCCTTTATTTCCTTCTCCCTGTCCTTCTTCTTTATCAGCTCCTCCTCCTGGTGATTCGGGTCCATTATCTTTAGAAGCGTTGTCCTCCTCATCAGTCTCTATTTAATTCACTTCCTCCTTCTTTTTCTTCTTCTTTATCCCACTGGACTCTCTAACATGCTCGAACCGAGTGACTATGGGGCTTCCTATGGTGTCAGTGTCAGAGAGTTCTTCATCAACGATGCGTACAAAGAATTCCTCCAACCATTGTTTTGTAATCTGCTCCATGTCTTCATCTATTATCTTTTAGTACGACTGTAACTCTTCTTAGTTATCATCTCGGTGCATAGTGATGTAGTTGAAATGTGGATCTGCACAAAACTTTTTTATTGGTCGGTACTGGTGTAGGGTGCACGGTGTCATACGTGGAAATGATTCTATGAAAACTTTCAATTGATGATAGTATGCATGAAACACGACATTGGACTGTCATTTCTTCGTCCTTTCGTTGGTGTACCACAAGGTGGAAAACCTGCTCGCCAATGGATCTAAGGGTTCAATCTCTGGGAAGGTGGATCCGTCGATCATTTTCCAAGTGACAAATGCGATCAAAATAATCAACCAACTGTAGTGGAATTTGTATCCTAAATCCTGGGCTTCACGACAATCTTTCTCTAGTTCATTGACGAGGTAACTTGCCTAGTTCATCTGCATTCCCTCCACACATTTTCCTGCGAGGTCCACCACAAACCTGGTGACCTGTGTGGGGACGTTCTTCCTTACAATATTTGCAGCTATGAGTTGGAAAGAGAGTCACACTCCACCATCCTGTATAGAGGCTACCTTGTAACCTCACTTTCCTTTTTCGACTTCTCCATAAGCTTCCTTGTTGTGGTGTGTTAGGGAGCGGTCTGAGGCCTTCCGTGGATAAAACTGTTGAGGGTCAGGTCCCTTCATGCTTAAGCCCGTGATCTGGTGGATCAACATCATATCCATAATAATTCTTCAGTCAAGACACATATATCCTCCATGGTAGAACGATAGGAGGAGTTTAATGTAAGCGTTAACCTCCTTGTGGCAGCCAAAATGGGGAATCTTCATCACGTTTAGCATGGTGGACTACGCCAGTCCCTTAATCCATGGCTGGGAGACGCGGTGAGGATTCTTCCCAGTTGAATTTTTCAAGTAGCGGTGGGGTGCTAGCATATCATAGTTCTCCATGTCTCCTAAATTGAAGTCATTGTTCTTTAGTAGCGAGATCTATCCTAACTATTCCTGACTACGCATATTTCTTTCAGAATGTACATGGTGAATAGAGTGTACTCAAAATATCGTGGGATGTTGTCATGGTGAAATGCACCAACCAAAGGTGGGATATACTTTGGTAGGATGGATGAAATCTGCTTCACATTATTCAAATCACTGTGGCGCTTACTTTGTTTCTCGGTCACGGGGTTGACACGACCAGAACGACGTCCAGTCGAAGGGGAATCCTGCAGTCCCCCAGTTGACATTTCCTTTACACCTTCAGATAATGGTCTATCGACAATTATCTTCTTGAGGAATTCCTCGAAAGACTTCTCTAATTCACTAGCTTCACCCGACATTCTAACTTTTTAAGAGACAGGTCAGGGTAGGCAAACGGATAAGCAGGGTAGACAAATAGACAACGAGGTCTAGTTTATGATAACACAACTTGACACACAATCAATTCTCTTCTTGTATCATTTAATAACAAGTAGGAAAAAGTGGTCTCGACGTAGCGACCGATAAGTTAAATAAGCAGGGCCTCGTAACAGAGTCTTCCAACGGCCATGAATGCTTCCATTAATGTGAATCTATCTGTTATGGCATGGTCTCAATGTCCAAAAGCGGTATATCCACCCATAAATTCATTTTATAATCATTATGGAGCGTCATTCTAACGATTGGGGTGCCTCCAATAGTCATATAGCTTTGTCGGGGTGAAGTCCCATTTTGCGCGGTCTTGTTGTTCCAATGGGGTTCAAATCCTGTGAACTTGCCTCTTGTGATGTTCCAGTTTATAGAGCCTTCCATGTGTTCTTTGTAGCTTCTTGTATCTTTTTCAACTCAGATTTCTTTTTATTTATCTTCATTTCCTTCTTTTCGATGATCTGATTCTCTCTAGCTATTTCTGGAATCCTCTTTCCATTTTTATTCTTATCTTCCCCTAACGTAGTGACTTCACACTGTTGATGTGCCTTCAAAGGGTTTGAAGTTAATATCCCTTCTCTTAATACATCTTGGGTGGATATGATTCTTTCTTGAATGGATAGGTCCTTCAAAACTTCTTGCATTCTTTCAACCTTGACAGTTAATTCTCTTTCCTTCCGTCCCTCCTACCTTGTTACTTTGTTCTATTGCTTCGACTTATCCTCTCGTTCTTCTATTAGTCGATCTATTTTTCTATCTATGAAATCTCGTAGTTCTTTTTTTTTCTTTTATGTAGGTTCTTCCTCTGTTTTCCTTCTGATCTAATCCTTCTCAATCCAAGTCTTACATAACAAAAGTGGGAAAGGGGCATTGTTTTCAACAAACTTAATGACTTCAAATTCCTCTTCATTCGATGTTCCATGAATAATAATAGGTACATTAGTAACTCTTCCACATAAGGTTGTCATATTTCCCTTAAACAAGCCTATCATTCCCAACGAAGGTACCATAGTAGGCTTTCCCAAAATTTCCCAAGTGTCTTCTGTCATAATATTCACTTGTGTTTCTTTATCCAAGACACAGTCTATGTCGAAGTCTTCTATTCTTGAACTTATGAATTTTTTCCTTTCAGGATCTCTGGTAAACTGACATCTTTGTGAACGACCATCGTTTCTTTCAACTGTAATAACACAGTATGATCTTTATCTTATTCTTTCACTTTATGATTCTATAACATGCCCTTAGTCTCTTGACCCACTTCATAGTTTTCTGGTCTCATGTTAATTCATTCAACTTTAGCAATCATCCTTGGAAAATCTTCAACCTCATGACCAACAATCTTACAACACAGACAAATAGGACCTGCGCCACAACATTCCTTAGAAAGATGTCTTGGTCTTTTGCAATTATAGAACAATTCCAATCCTCTTTTCCTTTTAAATGTTCCCCAACCTATTCTGTAATGTATACTAGGATCACAGTGTCGGACCTGCACTCTGCAAAATAAAATTCTAGGTTCCTGCATCCACTTATTAGTCCAAAGATTCTTTCTATGCATAGGAATAACATATATTTATTCATTTCTATTAACATTACTTAGATCAACTCTTTATTTCAACTAAGCCCTAGCCTTCACACTAGGAAAAAATATGTTAAACCTACTTAAATTCATGCTTTCAAAATAAAAATGTTCACTTATCTTTCTCTTATCAAAGCACCAAGCTTTACCTATTTTCTTTAGATCAGATTTCTTTCTTAGAACAGAGCTTCACAAGTCAAGTAGAGTACTGTGCACGTTAGTAGCAGATCTTTGCACAAAGCTTCTCTTTTCTTTACTTTAGTTCCCAACAATCATAGTTTCAAGTCCCGACATCGAAACCATTTGTTGGCACAGGGGCAGACCCAAGGTTCAATGCTTAACAATGCACCAACAAAATCTCAACTACGAACCCTTTTGGTGACACCTGTGAAGCAGGAAAAGTATCACCCGAGGTAGAAGCAAGGGGGGTTACAGGACACAAGTGTCTATAACCAAGCCGGGAAACAGATATGTTATAATAACACGTCACAGGGTACTCTGTTAACACTTAGAAGATGACATGCATTAGTTTCCTAATGTTAGTAACATCGCATAACATACCCAAAGATAGATTGACACAGTAACAATAAATGATTATATATCTTGAGCACTTAGCACTGAGTTAGATCTAACATTCATTTATCTTTAACACAAGTAAATAACTAATAAACAAAAGATCTATCTATCATACATAATAATCAAAGCACTAAGAAAATTCTTAACATAAACAACACAGAACAAAGCAACCCAAAGACAAAAGATATGAGTGGTTCACCCCGGTGTGGGGATACGTCCACCAAATGCTTCACCTTATTTATTATTCATCTAAATATTACATTCATTCACTCATGTGCACTAAGCCACAGAGTCAAGCTTCGCATTAGACAGGAGATCTATGCACTCAACACCATATCCTCCTTCCAAAACTAGGCCAAGTCATAGAGCCAATTATCTACCAAGCACAGAGCCTTATTCACATTCATTCCCTTGCACAAATCTTAATGACATCAATTGCACTTAACTCTCCACTCTTCTCTAAAATCTTCTCTAAAAACTTCTACTTCTACCATTCATTCTTCTTTTATTTATACTTTTACAATCCCTTACAATAAGGCCTAATCATGGGTAAACCCCATGGACCGAAATCCCATAACCCCATTAAAGAAAACCTAGAGAACCCCTTATTGGGTCCTTATATACCAAAAAATAAGTGATATCCATGATCTCAGCTTCACGTGGGTGCTCCTTCTTCAAAAAATGTGTCTAAGTTCAAAAGTGGTCCAAACCTGACCAAGGTTTCCTCAAAACTTGGTTGAGGGCCAACACTCCTCCTCTGCTATGAGGGCCTTCTGGAAAACATCATGCAAGGTTTT
The DNA here is from genome assembly GCA_009831015.1 of Picea engelmannii. Lineage (NCBI taxonomy): Eukaryota > Viridiplantae > Streptophyta > Pinopsida > Pinales > Pinaceae > Picea > Picea engelmannii. The sequence continues at coordinate 582,725 of ML778837.1, forward strand.
AGGCATTAGAATCTTCACCTTTGCACGAATGTTGATATTAAGGCCGAACACGAACTTGTTGACCTTAAGTTTCTCGGTATTCAGGTGGGAAGCAGAGCGAAGAAGCTCCATATGGGCCTTGTACTTGGGAACTGTACGACTTCCCTGTCGTAAGGTGTTGAACTCATTGAGCCGACGCTCAATGATTTCCTCAGATAAATATCTCTCCCAGAACTATTCCTCAAACAATTCCCATGACACTTTTTCGACGACCATGTTCAATTGCGGAAGGAGCATCTTCCACTATAGAAGAGCGCTCCCCTTCAACTGGAATACCTCAATGCAGATCTTCATGTTGGAGGTATAGTCGCAAAGTGCAAAGAACATAGCCATATTCCCCAACCATACCTCAATGGCTTGTTGGGCCCCAACAACTCCCCCTATATTTTTACAAAATTTAAAGGGCCCCCATTCGAATCCTGATAATTATAATGAGCTACAGAATCAACCTTTTCAAATAGTTCCATTCATTGGCTTGCTTTGAGACAAACTTAAGACATTCACTTTAGTATGAGACATTCATTACAAGAGTATATGTCAAAAGTTAGAAACGAGCATAAAAATCTCAATTTAAACAAAACACTAATTTTTATCAAATGTTTACTTTCATTTAAATTATGATTATGTGTTCATTTCTTTTGCTCATTAGCAAGTTTGACTATTTTGAATAATGTGTTCAATACTTTATCAAATAATATCTTGGTTGGTTTCTCATTTTCATGAAATCATTTGGTGATATTAATTAATCAAATTCTTTTTGCATCTCATTTCAAAATAATAATAATAAAAGAATTATCTATCATTTGTTTGATTTTGTAAAAAACTAAAATTAATGTTTTTTCTTCATTAACTTGAAGATTCTAGATCATATTTGAAAACAAATTATAAATAATGTTTGTTTATAAGTTATAGTTAGTTTAAATTCATTTTTTTATTTTTCTAGATTTTGTTTTATTCACAATTTTTAGGTTATTAATTTTTAGATTATTAATTTAGGTTTCTTTTTGTTTCACAGGTTTCTATTATCAAATATTTGATACGGATCTGATCATTGCTTGATTTTATTATCCAAATACGTTCAAGATGATTGATCCAAAAATAATTTTGGATTGCTACAAATAATTTTATGAGCAACAACAGATAAAATTTGGAAATGCTTTAAGATCAGATAGGCGATTTTGCAGAACTGATTGCAGCCAAACTGTGAGGAATTTGAGGAAACGATTGAAAACCCAAAACCAAAATGGACCCATTTACCTTCTATGTAGATATTTTCCCAAACAAATGCATGATTTGAGAGATATTTGGGTCTCTTTTAGAGGCAAATTTCAGTTGGCGGAAATTAATAGTGATGCCCAGACTGTTTATTCATTTTATAAATATATGAGAAAGATCAGAGCCAAAGGGATCCAAGAATTGGAGAGGAGGATTTTAATCCTTTCTCTTTTGTATATTATTTCTTTTGTAAACTTTTTATTTATTTTCAAATGGAGTAATGGATGGCTGGAATTTTTGGGAGAATGGACGAATATTTTCAAAGAAGAATATGGAATTCCAGGTTTCTTAATGGCTTTTGTCCTGTAAGTTAAATGGTTTTATTTTCATTATAATATATTCATATTCTTTGAATAATTGATTATGCATTGATTTAAATATCTTTAGTCTTTTTTATCAATACATGTATTAATTATTATCATTTATGTATTAATTTTTCCAAGCTTTAAAGTCTATTATCCAAAACATTTTTTCCAGGACTACAGAATGGACAAATGATTCAAAAAACTTAATAGAACGACATATATGCATTTTGTCTTTAGCCTTTTGTTTATAATGCTGTTAATTATGTTTTTTTTTTAATCCTGTTACATGTGCAGGTATGATATCTTTAGATTAAATGGTCTGTGATGGGTAGGAGGTTTATATTATAAATACCATCTATCATTTGCTTCATCAAAATACAAATGTTGTGATTATATCTTCGATTTAAATAATGGGATTTATATTTTAGTTTTAAATTGAATGATAAAATGCATAGATTGCTTCCAGATTTATCATGTTGTAATCATGTATAATTATGAGATCACAGATTTATGTTTGTGTTTTCTTTTCTGTCATTAAAACCTAAGTTGTCAATATATGCTTTGAATTTATTTAGAACAGTCACAAGGTTCATTGCAGATTTCTCTCTTGGACATGGCAGTTGGATGTTCACCACTCATGCAGATGCTTGGATACACCTCACTAATTCATTGACAGGATAATTTCTTTGTATTTTTCTGTCATTTACATATCATTGAAACTAGAATGTATGGTTCAGCTTTGATTATCCACATGTTCATGTTTCATTAACCTTTTTTTCAAGATTCTTTAAATTTATAAAAGAAAAACAATAAATATTTTTATGTACTTTCTTTATCTGCTTCCTGAAGCAATCATTTTTCACATCAATTTTCATAAGCTTCAATTAAAACTTGCATCTTGTAAATCATGTAAATAAACGAGACTTGTATATCTTCTACTTAAATACAACTACTATAGTTACATTTGAACATATGTACATATATATAGTGTGTTTAGTAATTAGTTAGTTATATCTCTCTTTTATTCGTTTATTTTAGGATTGTTAGATTGGCTAATGGAGCCATTAAACCCATCAGAACGAGTTACACCAAACATCTTGGGTTATTTAGAAAACCCCGGACTAGAATCGCTCTTCCAGTTGATGGACGGTCAATTTCGCCCATCAACACGGTTGTGCCATCCGAGGCACCAAAGAAATCGGGAAACTAGACCTTCGCAAGTTTGTGGTGAATGCTACCAGTACCAACTGGGGCATGAGGTGGACCCTCGGGAGGTATCAGTTCCCTAGCCTCATCTCTATCCAAATTACTGATTAATGCCTCAAACATCCTCTAAAAGGACCTCATCATCCCAACCACATCACCCAAAAATATATGTTCCTTCCCAACAACCTGTTCGTCTTCTCGGGGGTTAGACGCCTCAGGCATGGATGCTACTGGGGGTGTCACACCTCCTCCCCTAGAACTCCCTCATATGCCTTCATGGTGTCCTCTAACCATGATTACCTACATGAATACAAATCAATTTAATTATCGACTTTTTATAATCAAGTATCTAATCAATGGAAGTCGTAGTGATCACAGGTCATGGGTTGAATCGACTCTGATACCATAGGTAATGACCCCCATTGTCATGACCACATGTGACGCATAACAAGTGTGATTTTTTTTTTAAAGCAGGAAAGTAACAACAAACAATAGTCAATCAACGCAAATCAACGACGAACAAAACACACATAATTTGGGCAACAAACCAATAACGACCTAGCATACTATCACATCATGCAACTAGATGAAACTTACGAAAATCAATCAGGAAAAAATAAAAAACAATGACCTGCCCATGCTACCCTACAAGGTTAGGACCTCGAGGACACATAAGAAATGCTCAAGCCCAGGTTCCCATCGATTTTGACCATTCAAGGTCTCAAGGCTGGCGACTATTCTGAGGAACAAGGAGGTGTCTGGATCCTACCCGACACATATGATACCACACCCACTAAGCTAAAAGGAAACATCAATCAATCCAAATGCAACAACTTTAAAGGCACATGTAGCTAAATCCTTCCTGACGAGTGAGAAACAATCACATTAAAACATTACAGAGAAAATTACAAACGTCAATTCCCATAATGACCATCATCGTGAGGAAGCAGAAGGCCCAAGTCTAGTTTGTCATACATGCATGTTGTTGGAAGATTGGTTGTTGTCATTGATGTCAACCCTAGTCATGGGTTTTGGACCACAAGATTGATGAAGTTATTTGGACATGAAGGAAAATGCACATGTAGATACAACACACATGGATGGATAGTATACATCATGCTCTTTCCGGTGGTATGTGGCACGTCACATGGATCCTCATGGTTGAGGAAAAATGAATTTTTGAAGATGACAAAGTGAATTGTACATGTAGGCCCTGAAGACAATTAAAGAAAAGAATTACAAAATAAGAAAGTGTCAGGTCGGCCCTAATGTTAAAAGGAAGTGACATAAA
>ML778837.1:610945-633804 GCA_009831015.1 Picea engelmannii
ATTTAAGCTAAGTTAAATTAGTATAATAATAATTTGTTTTTAAAATTAAATATTTTATTAAGTATAAGGTCAATCCACATTAAAGTTAGTTAATGATGTTAAGACTTAGACTGGTGGCATATGCACTAGGAAGTGGCGAGTAAAGCACAAGGCTAACATAGCTACAGGGCGAGGGAACCTATAATTCTTTTCACAAGAGCGAAGAAACCAAGCTTAGATGCTTCATCCTAACCCAAACCTAGCCAATTCCCCTGATGGAGTAATGTCTGTTTACAGACAAGTAAAGAAAACTTACGCCCAACCCTATTTCTAAGTTTAAGTAGCACTAATTTGAAACGTCCTGGAACTCACCCTGATAACTTTGGGGTGATGCAGGTTAATTCATACAAGATGGTCAGGACTCGAAGGGGTCGAGGCAGGGGAGAATCGTCATGGGCACCATCAATGCCACCCACACCATCAACACCACCAACATCATCAACCCCACTGACACCACCAGCACCACCAGCACCATCGCCCGAAATAGTCCTCATACTATGCTTGTTGGAAGCCATTAACGAGACTTTAAAGGGGCACCAACCAGCAGGAACTGAAGTGGAACTCCCACCGTCTGGGACGGGTAATCCAAAAGCATCAAGGAACTCAAGGGGAGAATTTCCACCTGAAGACATCACACGAGAATTGCAGAAGATCAAACTTCCGGAGTTTGCCGGAGGTCACGCCAGTGAACGCGCGGAAGCGTGGTTGGAAGGCATGACAAGGTGTTTTTCCTTAAGGGACTATGCGTCCAAATCGAAGGCAAAGATCGCAATTTTTCAGTTACGAGATAGCGCCTTGAACTGGTGGGGCAACTTGGAAAGACAACTACACCTTACCCCAGACACAATATCTTGGGAACTTTTTGAGGAGAGGTTCCGAAGGAAATATCTACCAGCATACTACGAGGAACAACAAGTAGGGGCATTTCATGCCTTAGTACAAGGAAACAGAACTGTAGAAGAATATGAGATCAAGTTTATGGAACTAGTCAAATATGTGTCATATATGGATAGAGACCAACGACAGGAAGATCACTTCGTATATGGATTGAACCCTAAAATAAGAGCTATGGTGCGGATGTGGAAATCATCTTCAGTAGCAGAGGTGGTAGAAAATGCACGTTACATGGAGGAGCACATGAACTTAACAGGGGGTACAAGATCGACATTTCCGCATCATCCTGGGTTCGTAGGAAAGACCCCGAGGACATTTCCTAGGGGAGGGGGCTCAAGGCCACCACCTTACGATAACAGAGTCATGCCAAGGACAGTAGCTGCATGGATTTCAATGGCAGCCAGTGCAGCATCTCATTCATCGCCAACGGTGCAGACAGGTCCACGACCATCTCGAGGAACAACGAGTAGGGGCAGGGGTTCCAGGGGAAGGAACTCATTTAGGAATCAGTCACCTAACAGTGAACCGGTTCAATCTCGTATTTCCTATTGGAGATGCGAAGGACCCCATTACGAACGAGACTGTCCATAGTTACAATCAGGGTTTGTGCATAGAGGAGGAAAGGCACCAATGGGGAGGTCAAGTAGAAACCATCAGATTTACGCAGCGGTTAACAACCGCCAGGACGAACATCAATCCACCATAGTGGAGACATCAGGTATGCTAAATCATATCAATGTTAAGATTTTGTTTGATTCTGGTGCAACAGATAGTTTCATTTCATCATCTGCATTAGAAAAGAGTGGGCTGGCAGCCTACGAGCACGATGACTTTAAACAAGTCGAGATGGCTTCAGGGGAAAAACAAGTTGTAGAACCTAGTGTCGATAATTGTGTAGTAGACCTAGGAGTGTGCACTACCAGGTTGAAGGTATACATCACTGCTCTTGGGGCGTATGACCTAATCATTGGAATGGATTGGTTAGCAGCTCATCAAGCTTTGGTAGATTGTTTCACAAAGAGGGTGCTTTGTATTGATGATGAAGGAAGACCAATAGAGATCCAAGGTGTACAGAGAAAAGTGTCATTACGCTTTATATCAACTATGAAGGTCAAGCAATGCTTGAGACAAGGGTGTCAAATTTATGTAGTAGAGGCAGTGAAAGAAAGGAAGGGACCCTCATTAGATCAGTATCCGGTATTGTCATAATTTCAAGATGTTTTCCCGAACGAGTTACCAGGGTTACCTCCGGAAAGGGAGCTTGATTTTACTATTAAGCTAAAACTTGGTGCAAAACCAATATCCAAGACTCCGTATCGTATGACGGCGCCGGAACTTTGTGAATTGCAAATGCAGTTGAAGGAGTTAATAGACTTAGGGCTAGTAAGGCCCAATGTCTCACCTTGGGGCGCACTGGTAATTTTTGTAAAGAAGAAGGATGGATCCTTACGACTGTGTATAGACTACAGGGACTTGAACTGTGCTATAGTGAAGAATAGGTACCCAATGCCATGAATAGATGATCTCTTCGATCATATGAAAGGAGCAACAGTATTCTCAAAGATCGATTTGCGATCTGGATATCATCAGTTAAGGATTAAGGAAGGTGATATCCCAAAAACTGCCTTTCGAACTCGATTTGGACATTACGAGTTTGTTGTGGTACCTTTCAGATTGACGAATGCACCAGCAGTATTCATAAGCCTCATGAATGGCGTATTCCGTAAGTACTTAGATCGATTTGTACAAGTTTTTCTAGATGACATTCTCATCTATTCCATAAATGAAAGAGAACACGAGGAACACTTGTGAATAGTGTTGTCTTGCCTTAGGGAGAACAAATTGTATGGGAAGCTGTCGAAGTGTTCCTTCTTCCAGACAGAGATCCACTATTTAGGTCATATCATTTCTGGTGAAGGAATCTCGGTGGACCCATAAAAGGTAAAGGCCATTATGGAATGGCCAGTGTCGAAAAATGCACATGAGGTGAGAAGCTTCATGGGGCTAGCGGGTTATTACCAGAGATTTGTGGAAGGATTCTCAAAAATAGTGAAACCCATCACCACTTTGCAATGAAAGGGGGTCAGGTATGAATGGACAGAATAATGTGATAGTGCATTCATTGAACTTAAGAGGTTACTAACTAGTGCACCAATTCTACGAGTGCCAGACATGGAAAAGGACTTCATGGTCTGCACGGATGCCTCGAAACAAGGATTGGGGGCCGTGCTAATGCAGGATAGAGGAGTGATAGCTTATGCGTCAAGAAATTTGAAGAAACATGAGGAGATATACATGACTCATGATTTAGAGTTGGCAGTTGTAATGCTAGCTCTGAAACTTTGGAGGCACTATCTTGTGGGGCGAATTTTTGAACTCAAAACGGACCATCAAAGATTAAAACATCTCTTCACTCAAAGAGATATGAATGTCAGGCAAAGGTGATGGAGTGAGTTTATGAGTGAGTATGATTTTGGTATTTCATATATAAAGGGAAAGGAAAATGTGGTCGCAGATGCCTTGAGTAGGAGACCACGTATCTTCTCCTTGGTGACCTTAAAGGTCAGTCTGAGGGAACATGTGTTGACACAACTACTAGGAGACAGTTGGTATTTAAAGGTTACTTCAAACCTCCATAGCGAGAGGCAATTAGACCCAAAGTTTGAAGGATATAATCTGGAAACAGATGGATTGTTAAGATATCAAGGAATAATGTACATCCCTAAGAATGGGGATATTTGAAGCATCATACTGAAGGAAGCACATAGAGCACTTTATTGCGCACATCCGGGTGTGAATAATATGTACGCGGAGATGAAGAAACTCTTCTTTTGGGTAGGCATGAAGCGCGATGTAGTCCATTTCATCACCATATGCCTAGGGTGTCAACAAGTGAAGGCCGATCACCATCACCAGGAAGGCCTCCTACAACCACATAATGTCCCTATGTCCAAGTGGGAAGTCATCTCAATGGATTTTGTTGTAGGGTTGCCACTCACATCTCATAGACACAATGCCATTCTTGTGATAGTGGATAAGTTAACCAAGAGTGCTGATTTCATTTTGGTTAGAGACACTTATGATGTTACTGATGTGGCACGAGTGTTCGTAAGCGAAGTTATCCGTTTGCACGGGATACCAAAGAAGATTATTTCAGATAGGGATTCCAGATTCACATCTAGGTTTTGGACAAGTCTACAGTCAGCATTGGGGACTCAGTTGAAATTAAGAACAACTTATCATCCTGAAACAGATGGGCAAACAGAGAGAGTAAATCAAGTTATGAAAGACATGCTTAGGATGTATGTAATGGATAATCAAACCCAGTGGGAAAAGTACCTACCTTTGGTAGAGTTTGCTTACAATAACAGTTATCATAGTTCCATTGGAATGCCACCATACGAATCTTTGTATGGGAGGCCTCATAGAACGCCATTAAGTTGGGATAGACTAGAAGACCGAGTAACAATTGGGCCAGAATTGATTCAAGAAATGGAGGAACAGGTGATTCAGATCAGGCAGAGACTAAAGGAAGCACAGGATAGACAGAAAAGTTATGCGGATGCACACAGGACCGACCGAAGTTATGGAGTGGGGGACTAGGTTTTCATTTGTATCAGGCCTAATAAGAGTACCATACAGTTCGGGAAGGGGACAAATTTGTCACCTCGGTTTATAGGGCCATTTAGGGTCCAAGAGAAAATTGGACCCGTTTCCTACCGTCTCGTACTGCCACCCCACTTGCATAAAACTCATAATGTATTTCATGTATCTTTTTTACGTCATTATGTTGCTAATGAATCACATAAACTAAATTGGAAAGAATTGCAAGTATCGGACGTGGGAACCCTCACGGTAGAACCGTTACGCATATTGGATGCCGAGACACTACGGCGACACTATCCCTCACTATTTTGACCACTTCGAGAACATGATTCTCGAAGGTGGGGTGTATGTAACACCACCTTTTGACTTAGACAACCAGGATTACCTGAGGCCTATACACTTTATTTTCTAGTCACAATAAAACTATTAAGTGATACACTTAAACTTTAAAAATTTATGAACTTTTATGAATGTTTAGATGTTATTGATGATGATGCGATCTATTATGTGAATGTGAACTTTATGAACGTTTAGATGTTATTGATGATGATGCATGTAATGTGATCTATTATGTGAATGTGAATTTTACGAATGTTTAAATATTATTGATGATGATGTATATGATGTGCCATACTGTGAGAAAGTGAAATTAATGAATGAATAAATACTATTAAAATGAGGTTGGATGCAAGGCAGTCTATTTGGGAAAATGATGATCTTGTGAATGGGTGATGAATTTGAATTATGGTATATTATGAAATATAATGCTAATTGGAAACTTGGATGTTAATTTACTGGTACGGGGATACCAAATTGAAATGATAATGGTATGCGATTATATGATGATAATGCATAGAAATGTATGAGTTTGTGTTACAGACTAACCTGCAGATTATGGGCTATGAAATAGACAAGACATTATGATGATGAAAGTGGGTGTCAGGACCACTAACCGAGAAACATTATGGTATGAATAATGTATGTGAAATTTATATTGATTTGGATGCATTGCTATGATATGTGGACTAGTGCATGATTTTGGAACTAACAATGCCCAAAACCGAATAAACGATGACAAAACCTCCAGCAACACGGTGCCCCTGTATGTTCCATTGTAGGGTGTTGACCCTGGTTCTGTTAGGAGGGGTGGAGGAATTTCCCACCGTGTATCCTCCATTGTAGGGTGTTGATCCTAGTTCTGTTAGGAGGGGTGGAGGAATTTCCCACCGTGTATCCTCCATTGTAGGGTGTTGACCCTAGTTCTATTAGGAGGGGTGGAGGCATTTCCCACCGTGTATCCTCCGAAACCTGAAGTCATGGGAGAACGGTGCTATTTCACGCTCCCCAAGACATGTGATGATGACTGTCAATTGCCTGCTAGGGAATCTTGGTCGAGATAGCAACACTTCCACTTATGGGTTCTATTTGGAGTTAGGTCAGTATAGATGACGCTCCAAGATAGTCTAGCAGAGGACGGATAGGAATGGAGTTGGAAGTAGGTTAGGGAGGAAGGATGAGTAGAATAGTTGAGACTTTATGGAGATCTATCTTGTGGTGGAGTTTGATGTCGTCCCTTCAAAAAAAAAAGAGAAATGTGTATATATGAATATTCATTATGATGTAACTAAACCACAGTTGTTTAAAATAAATTATTGAACCGGACAATTGTAATTAAACGATTTCTCACACAATTAATTGATTGTTGTCTTTTATAAAAGACTAGTCTTGCTGACTGGATTGAATGCATACCTAAATTATTAAAGGATGACAGTTTGATTATTAGTACGTGCATGAGATTTGCATGTACTAGCTACACATGCATTTCTTGTACATGTACACTAGTATGTATGAACTTTCTTGACTTACTTACTAATAGTGTCAGTCACTTGTTGTGAATGTGTGAACCATGCTCTTTTCCTTTGTACCATCAGATACCTTAACTTCGGGATGAAGTTTCTTGAAGGGTGGGTGTATGTAACGACCCTAATTAAATAAATATTTAAAGACTATAAAGTAAAATTAATTAAAGAAGATAATCATGATTAATTAAGTAATACTCTAACTACATATCACATTTAATGACCTGAGAAGTAAATTTAAAAGATCAAAGAAAAATGTTAAAAAATGGTTGCGTATGTAGGAGGGGAGAGCTATGAATACCAAGAAGATAAAACATTAAAGGAAGGGTATGGGACCTACACGGTGGTGGTTGGAGGAGTAACTGCATGAGTCGGCGAAGGAGGAATAAGGAAGGGGAGAAGATTGTCGAGAGGGGGATTCGACATGGAGGGAGATTTTCTGAGGATTTTCGGACTTGCTGTGAGCACAGAGTTTCTGACTGTGGCTCTTGATCAGGGGAGGCACCGAGTTGCTGGAGGTTTTGGGCACGGGGGCTAGGATATTAGTAGATATCCTAGAGCTAGGTAGTTTTCCTAGTTGGCAGGGAGGACAGTAGTTTTGGGCAATTATTTTCTTGTTTGTGGCAGGGTTGATCTAGTAGAAGGAAGCAAGAAGGCAACAACAAGGCACAGAGGAAACATAAATTAGCATAAGAACCAGGTACTTGTTAAGATTATGTATTTATTTCTTTCTGACATGAAATCAATATTTATTGATAAATCTAAGTTACTGAAGTTGTTGTTATGAAAATCCATATTATGCTAGGAAGTTATTGTTTCAGTTTACGAAATAAAAATGTTTATGAAACTTGTTGATGTTTAGAAATATCCAGTTGTTACAATCGTCCACAGTAATTCCATCAAATTTTGGGACCATCATTGTGTTTTGTCTGATAAAAACTTGACCTCTTTGTACCTGTCATCATCAAGCTATAAAGTTAGGATATTTTCACATAGATTCATCTAACGAGGCATCACCGAATGGTCTCCAACTCAGCACATCTGCCACTTTGTTCACTGTTCCTTTTATGTAAGTAATCTCAAAATCATACTCATTAAGAAATTATGACCAATGTCGGTGTCGTGCATTCAAGTCGCTTTGCGTAAATAAATGTTGTAGACCACAATGGTCCAGTTTTAGTTCAAATTTTTGTCCAGTAAGGTAGTGTCTCCAAAATCTCAAGGCATAAACAATGGATAACAAATACAAATCGTACGTCGCATAGTTCTCCTCATACATTCTCAACTTTCTTAATATGTCAGCGATCACTCGACCGTCTTGCATCAACAACTTGACTACTCCCTCCTTGGATGCGTCAGTGCATACCAAGAACTCCACGTCCATGTCAGGGACCTTTAGTATCGATGTTGTTGTCAACAACTCCTTGAGCCTTCGAAATGCTTTCGTGCATTTCTTGGTCCAAACAAACTTCTTGTTCTTCTTCTGCAATTCCGTGATCGGATTTTCTTTCTTCGAAAATCCCTCAATGAACCGTCGATAGTATCCCGCTAAACCCATGAAGATATGTACTTCAGGGACATTCGTCAGCCTAGGCCATTCCATAATAGGCTCGAACTTTGTTGGATCCACAGTGATACCCTCGCCGAAGATGACATGCCCTAAGAAGTGAATCTTCGATTGATAAAATGATCATTTAGACAACTTCCCATACAACTTGTTCTCTCGTAGATATTGTGGCACCATGCACAAGTGCTCGTCGTGGTCCTCCATTTTCTGAGAGTAAATAAAAATATTGTCGATGAATACTTGGAAAAACTTGTCCAAGTATTCGTGGAACACCCCGTTCATCAAACTCATAAATACCCCTGGGGTGTTCATGAGTCCAAACGGTAAAACAGTAAACTCGTAATTTCCGAACCTCATCTTAAAGGCAGTCTTAGGGATTTCGTTCTCCTTGATCTGTAACTGGTGATACCCTAATCTCAATTCGATATTTGAAAACACTGTCGCACCCTTCATCTGATCAAATAGATCATCAATCCTTGGAAATGGATAATAATTGTTGATCATTGCCTTGTTCAATTGATGATAGTCAATATAGTGTCTCTACAACCCATCCTTCTTCCATATGAATATAACAAGAGCAGCCCACGGTGACACACTTGGACGTATAAGTCCTAGGTCCAACAACTCCTTCAGTTGCATTTTCAACTCCTGTAACTCCAGGGTCAACATTTGATAAGGTGTTCTTGCTATCGGTTTAGTTCCCAGTTTTAGGTCGATGGTAAATTCCAACTCCCTCTCTGACAACATCCCAAGTAACTCCTCAGGGAATATGTCAACAAACTCTCTCACCACCAGAAGGTGTTCTAGACCTTCTACTACACCCTTCTCATTTAACGCAAGCATCGCATAAATCTTACATCCCTTGCGCATGCTCTTTCGTAGCTGCAAGGAAGATATGAACCTTAGGGAGAATCCCTGGTTCCTACCTACAATCACATGTCTCTATCCCTCGTCATCGACCAAGATCAATTGTTTTGTCTTACAGTCAAGTATTGCATCATGTGATTCCAACCAGTCCATACCGATCATGATTTCATAAGACCCTAATGTTGTGACGTATAGGTTGGACCTAGTGACAAAGTCTCCCAGGTTAAGGCTACAACCCACAACCTTCCTGCCAACCTTTTATTTGGCTCTCGAAGCCATTTCTACAAATATAAACTCATCTCGTTCGACTGCCTTTACCTTAATTATTTTTAGCGTTGCACTAGAAATAAAACTATCGATAGCACATGGATCTATCAAAATACTAAGGGTCTAGTTAGCAATGGTACCTGATGTCTCGATCACAGTTGACTGGTGCTCTGCTTGGCGGTTAATCATCACTGCATGAATCTGATGGGCCTTGCCCAAATATCCCACGGTAGTGGGTCCGACTGATCCAAATTCTCTGGTCCTCTCCTGATGCCGACACCCTTCCTCATAACCTGCAGGTCAGAAGGTCCACGTCAACACACATGATCTTTCCTTCTTCCACGGCCCGAAGAACTCTAAACGGTCCTTCTATTTCCCTTTCTAGAAATCTGCACCCACAACAATTCTCATGGGATCCCCTCTTTACAAATTGGAGGATCAGAATTCGCGACTTCACGAATCCAATGGTTGGACGTCGGTCTCTTAAACCTCAGAAACCCGACAATAGTCAACGCTGACCTTTCCCTTTTCCTATCAGGATTTCTTCTATCGCAATTTCACTGCTCGCGATGTCAAGCAACTTTATTTATCGACTCCTGAACCCCGATACGCCGAAACTTCGATGCACGTGCGATTTGAATTTTCAACGCCTTCACTCCATTGGCATTTCGGAGTTTGCGGTATCGCGAATCCTGATGCGATGTTTTCGGCACTTCACCCTGCGAAATTCTAAAACTCATGCCACTTGTCCACTCCACTAATTCCTGTGGCCCTGCACTATTCCTTTGGCTGTCGGGATATCGCGTTTCGCGATTTCGCGATTCCTGATGCAATATTTACGGATTTCAACCCACGAAACTCCGATGTGCGAATTTACGCGTAAATCCGACGGCCCTTGTGGCTCGGATCAACGGTCCTACCCTTCTGAGCTTTGAACCCTTCCGGAATACTTGGCGTATCTCCCCTACGCCTCTGTTAGATCTAACGGCCTACGTTATTGTCGTGAATCCTCCTCAAAGAATACCGACCGTTCATTCCTCCTCTGAGAAATCTACGAAATGACTAAATTTTCTTCCACAGAACTTGTCCACTTGCGGCATGAACTTACGACGCTTCTAGCAAACCTTCAAGGCACAACTTCCCTGCATTGTCCTTCAACGACTCCAAAGGCCTTATCCTTCCTAAGCTTTCTTGTAACTCTGAGTCTTCGAAAAGACTTTTGCGCGCACTCCTTGCGGCAACCTTCAAACACGTCTAAGTTTTGAATTCCTTCGACCCTGTGAACTCCTGCACCAATAGTATCTCAATACTCTTTTCAGATTCACAACTCTGAGGTTTAGCTTGGCCTGCACACTCCTTGCACGACTCCTATGCCTACCCACACTTCTGGGTGAATGAGAACAAAAGATACCCTATCTGAACCCTCTATCAACGCACTCCTTGCGGACGATTCGACTGCACTCCTTGCAGGAATTCTCTGGCTCAAATAGAGAAACAATTGAAACTCCTTCCTTCTTCCTTTCAGACTTCACACTCAACCATGAAATCATATACATAGCATATAAAGAAAATGTATGACAGGAAGAAAACATTCATGAGCATATCATTCAACATCCATGCACAGAGAACAACACAAACCATGAAGTTGAATCAATCTCCTTCTATTAATCCAAATATATGTACATGGGTGTTCTTACACATCTCTCTGCACGCTCTTTCTCTTCCTTGATTTCAATAATGTTACAAATGCACAAGAGGGTGTCTATATCCCATTTCCCTCTTGTGCTCTCAAACTGTCTAATCTAGAATTAAATTCTATCTAACTGCATTAACTACTTTAAATGACTTCTACCTACTAAGGATGAGAGCTAAAGGCTCAAGGTCCGTTTACATCATACAAGTGCACCTCTTCTTAATGGATACATTTAAGATTACGCAACAATTTCAAAGTGTTTTCAAAATTTGCGCTGGCACTTGTCCAGTTGTCCTTTGGCTTCTGCGCTGGCTCGCTTGATGTCGGTGATGCTTTTGCATCTTACTCCCTGGCTTGAAAACTTCATGGGCTCCTGTCCATGAGCTCGTGCACGATCTGTCCATGATTTTGTATCTCTGCTTCGGTCTCCCAGCCAAAAATATGATTCATTCATCTTTGTGAATGTCTTGTCATGACCAAAGTGCCCTGCCAATCCTCCACTATGTTTCTCCTTCAGTAGATTCTCCCTCATGGAGCATTTTGGAATACACGGTTGATTGCCCCTGAACAACAATCCTTCCTGGATCATGTAGTCCATCCATTGGCTTCTATCCCTGAGAATTGGATTCTCATCTGCTTCATACACCTCCTTAAAATCTGGATCATCAGTGTACATGTCCCTGAGATCATCAAAACCCAGTGTTTTGACTTTGAACTCCTGCAACACCAAACACTTCCTTCTCAAAGCATCAGCCACTTTGTTGGTAGTACCAGAAATATGTTTAATCACAAAAGTGAAATTCTGCATATACTCAACCCATTTAACATGTTTCTGATTCAACTTTTCCTATTGAGTCACAAACTGTAGTGCATGATTGTCACTGTACAAGACAAACTCTTTCGGGATCAAGTGATGCCTCCATTTCTTTAATTCCTCGATGATAGCATAAAACTCCTTATCATAAGTGGAGTACTTTATTTTCGCCTCATTCAGCTTCTCGCTAAAATATGCTATTGGCCTGTCTTCCTGACTCGAGATTGGCCCGATTGCAAATCCACTTGCATCGCATTTCACCTGAAATGTCCTTTGGAAATCCGGCAACACCAGAACTGGTTGTTCCGTAATCTTCCTCTTCAATAGATTAAAACTCTTTTCAGCCTCTTCTGTCCAGTGAAAAGACTTATGTATTTTCTTCACTGTATCCATCATTACTACGCTAATTCCACTGAAATTCCTGATGAATTTGTGGTAGAAACTAGCCAATCCGTCAAAACTTCTCACCTCAAATATGTTCTTCGGTGATGGCCAATTCTTGATTACCTCCACCTTATCTGGATCCATCCTCAACTCATTTTCCGAAATAACAAACCCCAAATAAATGAGCTCTGTCTTCATGAATGAGGACTTATTCATATTGATCAACAACTTCTCCTGTTGTAGTTTTTGCATCACTGTAGACAAATGCTTCAGATGCTCTGCCACTGTCTTACTGTAAACTAGTATGTCATCCAAATACACAATGACAAATTTTCCGATGAACTCCCTCAGGACTTCGTTCAACAACCTCATGAAGGTACTCGGCGCATTTGTTAAGCCAAACGGCATGACAAGCCATTCATACAAACCCTCGTTTGTTTTAAATGCAATCTTCCATTCATCACCTTCTCTCATGCGGATCTGGTGATAACTGCTTTTCAAATCAATCTTTGAAAAGTATTTTTCTCCGCTCAAGCAAACCATCAGATCATCCATCCTTGGAAATGGAAATATGTACCTGATGGTTATCTTATTAATCTCCCTTGAGTCAGTACACATCCTCCAGCCTCCGTCTTTCTTCGGACTGAGTACTGTTGGAACAACACATGGACTCAAGCTCTCTCTAACTAAACCCTTATCCAATAAGTCCTGGACTTGCCTCTTAACCTCTTCATTTTCTTGCGGCATCAATCTGTATGCAGCTCTATTTGGAAAACTGTCTCATGGTATGAGATCAATATGATGGCTCACACTCCTGATTGGTGGCAATGAACAAGGTAATTCATCCACAACTATGTCAATGAACTCTTCCAGCAGTTCCTTAACTTCCTCTGGTAAATCATCCACTCTCGTGCCAGTCAGAACAATCCTAGGTTTCCTGACCATAATGAACTGTGGATCCTCCTTCTTCTTAACCTCTATAAGAAGTTCCTTCCCACTCATGAGAAGTACTGTGTTGCTTACTTCTGGCTTCACCTCCTTATCCTTGATTGGAAGCAACATGTGTGTCCTCCCATTCTTCTCTAGGGTGTATGTGTTCATTCTCCCATCATGAATCACATTCCTGTCATATTGCCATGGTCTACCCAACAATAGATGAGAAACATCTATGGGAATGACATCACACAAGATCTTATCATTATATCCTCCTATCTTGAATTCAACCAAGAATTGTTTAGTGATAGTTACCCGGTGTTCTTTCTGTAGCCACGAAACTCTGTATGGGCTTGGATGATCAGTCATCTCCAGCTCCATCTTCTCTACCATATCTGTAGATACGAGATTATCCATGCTACCACTGTCTACGGTGACCTTGCATACCTTGTCCTTGGTTTTGCAAACAGTCCTAAAAAGTCTGGTCCTTTGGACTGAACTTTCCACCTCTTTCTCGGGTGTCAAAAGGACTTTTCTCATCATCAGCGATCTTCCACCTTCAACGTCTTCTGCTTCAACATCCCGCCTCTGTGCCTCGGCGATGTGAGCTTCTCTAATCTCCTTCTTTTTATCTGGACACTCATAAGACTTGTGTCCATTCTTTCCACATTTGAAGCACGTAATTACTCCACCTCTTCCTCTACCTCTACCTCTAGTATGAGAAAAAGTGTTATTATCAGCATAATCTCCTCTCTGCTTAATATGCTGCCCTCTCTGTTCAACATATGGCCCTCGCTGTGAGGTTCCACCTCTCTCAGTTTGAGGCTGAGGTTTCTTCCATTCCTCTCTGGGATTCTGGTATTTATCCCGGGCAACCGATTTGCCTCTGGGCTGACTTCTGCCTCGGCCCCTCTGAATCTGCTTTCGGCTCAGCTTCTCTTCCACTTTCAGAGCCATATGATAAGCATCTTCCACCATTCGGATGGTTACCATGCTCATCTCATCCTGGATATCATATCTTATGCCATTCATGTATATGGCAACCTTTTCATCATCGCTCTCCCGATGACCTGCCCTGATGTTCAGTTTATAGAATTCCTTAGTGTATTCTTTCACTATCATCATCTTCTGTCTCAGGTTCTGCATCCTCCTGAACAGAGTAATTTGATAGTCCCTGGGGATGAATTTCGCCTTCAGCTTTGCGATCATTCTATCCCAGCTCTTGATCTTCTGCTTGCCCTTGCAGCGTCTGTCAGCTTGTAGTTCATCCCACCACAATGTTGCATGTCCTTTCAAGCGTGTGATAGCATGCTTGACTTTCTTGTCCTCTTCGACATCTTCATAGTCGAAGTATGTGTCTAGAGCTCCGATCCAATCTAGAAGCTCCTCTGCATCCAATTTTCCCTCATAAACTGGAATGTCCATATTTTATCTTGCACCCATCCTCGCAATAGCTCTGATCAAACGTTTGTTTGATGCGTCTTCAACTGCAAATTCTTCTTCACATTCAGCCTCAATCTTGCTTTCGACATCACTCAAATCCCTAGCACTGACTTTGCATCTTTGCGCTGTCTCCATGTATTCGAGTCTAGCCCATAGATCACACATTTGTCTCTCCATAACTGGATCTGTCATCTGCCTACCTCTTCTTCGCGGCATTTCCCTCTCCTCTAGATCAGGTTATTGCATGTCCCTTCTCCTTGGCGGCATGGTAAATTCTCTTTCTCTGCTACAGAAAGAAAAGAACCTTCCTGTGCTCTGATACCAGATGATGTCGACGCCCTTCCTCACAACCCGCAGGTCTGAAGGTCCACATCAAAACATGGGATCTTTCCTTCTTCCACGGCTCGAAGAACTCTAAACGGTCCTTCTATTTCCCTATCAGGAAATCTGCACCCACAACAATTCTCGTGGGATCCCCTCTTTACAAATCGGAGGATCGAAATTCGCGACTTTGTGAATCCAATGGTCGGGTGTCGGTCTCTTGAACCTCCGAAACCTAACATAACCATAGTCAATGATGGGTACCTATCATAAACAAAGTAAACCTGGTTAACCATAGACAAACATGCCCAACCATGGTCTACCAAGGTCAGTGTTACTCGTCCAAAGTCAACCATGGGTACCCATCATCAATAATAGTCAAAATGGTTAGCCATAGTCAACGATGCCCAACCTAGATGGTCTACCAAGGTTAATCTCACTCGACCAAAGTCAACTGTGGTCTACCATAATAAACCAAACCAACATATAGATTCATGAATGTCATAATGCAACAAAATCCTTAAAAAAATGCAATATGACATAGGTCCACCAACATGAACATCACAATATGATAGAACCATTAAGGAACATCATAAATGTGACATAACCCTTTTATGAATGTAGTCATGTGATATAACAAATAAGGAACATAACAATTCCATACAAGTCTGCTAAGATGAATGTGACAATGCATCATGACCATTCAAGAACATCACACTAAAACATAACCATTAGGGAATGACTCAAGGTGACAAAACCCTTGATGAACGTTGAAATGGGGCATGACCATTAATGGATGTTTCAATTTGACACAAGTCAACAAAGATGTACGTTGAAATGTGACATTATGATTGGGGAACATCATAATCCAACATAACCCTTGAGCAATGTCACAATGAAAAATAACACTTGATGGACATTGCAATGTGAAAAAACCATTGAAAAACACAACAATTCAACATAAATCATCTACTATGAATGTCGCATTATGACATTACCATAGTAAACCAGATTTAAAAAAAATGAACAATGTCAAACATAGTTAACGATGGCTAACCATAATGAACATGGTCAACCATAGTCAATTCAACATATAAGTCAATGAATCTAAATGCCAAAATGTGACATAGGAATTGGGGAATGTTGCAAATGAACATAACCCTTTACAATTGACACAATGCAAGATAACCCTAGATGGATGTTGCAATATGACACAATCACTGATGAATGTATTAATTCGACATAAGTCGACTAATATGAATATAATTATATTGGAAAATGACCATACTCAACCATGGGTAGCCATGGTCAACAATAGTCAACAAGGTTAGCCATAGTTAGCCATGCCCAACAATGGACTACGAAATTCAATCTTATTTGACCAAACTCAACCATGGTCTACTATGGACAAACATAGTCAACTATGGTCAACTATAGTAAACCAAAGTCGACCATAGTGAACCATGGTCAACTCAAGTCAACCATGGTCAAGCATCGTCAAACATAGTCAAACATGTTTAACCATTGTGAACCAAAGTTAACCACAATCAACTAAAGTGAAGCATAGTCAACTAAAGTGAACCATACTCAAACACATTCCACTATAACGAACCATGATCAAATATATTCAGCTAATGTCTACCATAGTTAGACATGGTCAGTCAAAGTTAACCATGGTGAACCATAACTAGACATGGTTAACCATAGTCAACTTTGGCCCATTGTTGTCAACCACAATAAAACATGGTCAACCATAGTCCAACATAGTTAACCATGGTCAAACATACCAAATCCATAAACAACCATTAACCAATTTCAACCATAGTCAAACATGGTCAACCATAATCAAACATTAGTAACCATAGTCAAACATGATCAACTATTGTAAATTAAGATCAATCAAAATTAACCATGGTTAAACACTACCACCCTTAATCAAACATGGTTAAGAAGCATTCCAGAATGCTTGCAAATGGATCTTTAGTGTTTTGCTTCAATGGAGGGACATATAATTCTCATAAGCACAGTATGGCAGTGGACTCCGACCAACAGCAAGGGAAATGGAAATTGGCAGAGCACGGAAAATAGAGTTACCAAGACCACTTTCCCAATTTCATATTCGTAATGAAGGGCATGCCGAGGAGCGGGATGTTTGTAAAGCTCACAAGCCTGCTGCCATTGCCCCTGCTGATGGCCCGCTGCATCGCTCGACCTGAAAAAACTGTTGGGGTTGAGTTTTTCGATGTGGAGAAAGGGAGATGGGTTGTGGAGTCCAATCTCCCAGTGGGTGCGCTTCCTCACTGTGCGTTCGAGTTGAAGCATGTTTTCGAGTGGAATGGGAAGATATATGTAGTGTTTGTGGGCGATAGGGATGATGGTCAGCCATATTTAGGGTCATTGAAGATTGAGCATTTGGCTTCAGAGAGATTAGTTTTTCGTGTGTGTCGATTTCAAATTTCTTCAACTGATGAATCTCCGGCTAATTCCTTTAATTGCAGATGGGTGCAAGAAGCTGAAGAAGCTGAAACTTACAACGGTTCTTTGCCAGGAGGACCGGTTGAAGATGAAGCCTACAACGACTCCATGATAAGCAAATGGCTGGCATCCTTCCTGATTCCTTATATATACACTCGGCCTCAGTTGAGCACTAGGTTTAACAATGTGGAGCTGGTTTTGACTATCATTCACAATGATTTGTTCATAGTGAGAAGGGAGAAGCGTGAGGGAGGGATTATTCTTGTGGAGTTGTGTTTGAAGAAAGAGATGTGGTGGGGAAAGACTCTTCGTTTGGTGCCGCCGGGCACTGGAAAGGCAACCATCGTTTCCTTCTGTCTGTGGCGTATGGACGATGGACAGTATTTCCAGGATTGTATCTTCATTGTGGGAAAAATCCACGGTGTTGATGAAGGCGTGTGGTGGATTATTAAGAGACGAGGTTCGTCCGCTGTTTTGGTTAGTCAAGGGACGCTTCAGGGTATCAGTGATGATACTCGCTTTTCCTTCGTAAAACACCTCTAACCAAAATGAAGGAGTCGTTAAACCAAAATGAAAGGAACCGTGGAGCTGAAAGATATTCTGAATCAGAATAACGTGATATATTTTTTCTTAGAGATTGTGTCACTTATTTATGTGAGTATGCCATTTCACTTATAATAATGTTTTCACTTATAATAATGTTTGGGTTAACTGTGTATATGTCTTTTATGTAGGTATGCATGTGTGTCTTTCTTATTTGGTTAATATATTCACTTATAATAATGTGTGGGTTAACTGTGTGTATGTCTTTTATGTAGGTATGTAAGTGTGTCTTTCTTATTTGGTTGTTCTATTTGTGGGAGTGATTTATTAGAAAAAAATAATTTATTAATTTGGATGAATTATTTGAATTAAGGATATTGAATTAATTTTTAGAATAGATACAATTTTTATTTATAGAAATTATTTTTATGACTCAATTTATTTTTTCTACTTTTAGTATATTACTTATTTTCCTAAGAAACTTTCATTTGAAGGATAATTATATTACAAATCTTGCATAAAATTCAAAGTACTTGACGCACTCAAGTTAGTGTGCCAATTTTGTGGTATATTACTTTTTATTCAATTATAACCAAATTTGTATAGCCATAAATGATAGTTTGTACATGTGGACAACTAGTTTTATATATGAGAATGTAACTTTTCATAGTTACATATAATGCACTCGGCCCACTCATTTAGCCTGCGAATTTTGTGATATATTACTTTTTATTCAATTATAACTAAATTTGTATAGCCATAAATAATAGTTTGTACATGTGGACAATTAGTTTTATATATGAGAATGTAAGTTTTCATAATTACATGTTAGAGAATATTTATACATGTATTTTGAAATCTACATAATCAAATATATGTGTAATTTTAATAACCATGATTATATGTGTAATTTTAATAACCATAAATTTTTGTAGTTTATTTAAAAATAACATTTGACTTATTTTGGAATCTACATAGTTAAATATATATGTCAGTGTAATTTTAATAGCCATGAATTTTTTGTAGCTTATTTGAAGATAACATTAGAAATGGAGTTACTATGTTTAAAATGAAGTTTTTTTTAAATATTTTGATTTATTTTATATAGTATGAATATGTAGGTGAAAAAAATAATCCTATATAAATAATTTCAATTTATAGGAATATCACATGTTCTAGCATATATATTGTATAATGTGGAAAAATTCACTTTATAAGAAACAAACAAACCATTCTTTTAAAACCTACAATCAAAATGTTCATTTTTTTAATAACTATAAATTTTTGTAGCTTATTTAAAAATAAGCTTTGAGTTATTAGAGAATATTTATACATGTATTTAGAAATCTACATACTCAAATATATATGTGTGTAATTTTAATAACCATGAATTTTTGTAGCTTATTTAAAAATAAGCTTTGAGTTATATTGGAATCTACATAGTCAAATATATATGTCATTGTAATTTTAATAGCCATGAATTTTGTGTAGCTTATTTAAAGATAACATTTGAGTTATTTGTAAGGAAATGGAGTTACTCGGGTTTAAAATGAAGTTTTTTGAAATATTTTGATTTATTTTATGTAGCATGAATATGTAGGTGAAAAAAATAATTCTACATAAATAATTTCAATTTATAGGAATCTCACATATTCTAGCATGTGTATTGTATAAAGTGGAAAAATTCACTTTATAAGAAACAAACAAACCATTCTTTTAAAATCTACAATCAAAATATTCATTTCTTTAAAAAAAATTAAAATATTCATAAGTAGAAGCTTCCTTTTATGCTTAATTACATAGTTTCCTACCTCAACCATGGTTAAGGTTTCTAAACCCATCCCTCTTGCACAAAGCCATCCAATAACATCAATAATCGACTTAGAAGTCAAATATCTTATATGGATGGATGTATTTAATACTTTAGGGCCCCATCCATGGTTCTTTAGCCTTAAAATATTTACCTAAGATGCAAGGCCTTTAATTTCCTCCTTGAACCATGATTAAGCCATTAATATCAATCTAATTCACACAAACTCATATTTTCAATTGTGCTCTAGCTCAAGAATATTCATTTAGGGTATCTAGTCATTTTTTTCCTTAGTTCATGGAAAAAGCCCTAAAGTCATTCTTAGCATGCAAAACTTACTAATGGAATCCATGTATCCAATTGGAGGTGAAAGATCCCTTACATACGTGATGTGTTGGGGTTTTAGAACTCTTTCACGATGATTAAACCTTTGAATATATACAGGACCTAAGAACTTATTTTACTTCATTGGTCAGGGTCAAGGACATCATCCACGAGACATAAAATATTCTAATGTCTCTAATATCCCACTTAGTGCTCAAACATCTTATAAAACAAGCCTATGTGGATATTCAAAACCTCATTTTTGTTGCTTCTTAATCTATGGCCTTATTCCTTTATTTTCCTCTGTGACCATGCTAAAGGCTCAGAGATCAATTTCTTGTGTGCAAGGCCTTATTCCTTTATTTTCCTCTGTGACCATGCTAAAGGCTCAGAGATCAATTTCTTGTGTGCAAGGCCTAATAATAGCATCAATATTGAAATCAAAGGATAAATATGTCCTACACAAATCCTATTTGATGTTTCAAAGAACTTAATAAGGGTTCTTTCAAGCACAATAAGATTCAAATAATGTCTAAGACAATTGTTTTTCTTCCCTCAACATGATGAAGACCTTAAAACCCATCTATTAAACTAAGCTAAAATATTATGATGCTCAAATAATATTTAATTTTTTTTATTTGTCGTTTCATTTCTTACAACAAAATCACAAATTACATCTCAATTTTTTTTTAATTCAATACCTATATAAAAAGCTAAAATATTATGATGCTCAAATAATATTTAATTTTTTTTATTTGTCGTTTCATTTCTTACAACAAAATCACAAATTACATCTCAATTTATTTTTAATTCAATACCTATATAAAATAAGAGTTGTGGGTAAGATGTATGTGACATACTATGGCTAATACCACTTCCTTTAAAACTTAATAAAATATATTACACTCTTAAAAAGAATTTGAGTAGATAAAGATGTATGCTCATATTAAATCTTCATCATTATAATAAAACATATTACACTCTTAAAAATAATTTGAGTAGCTAAAGATATATGCTCATATTAAAGCTTCATCATTATAATAAAACATATTACACTTAAAAAAAAATTGAATAGTTAAAGATACATGTTCATATTCATATTGAAAAAATAATTTTTGTATTTATATTATAATTTTTTATTTTTTTATTTGAAGAAAATATTATTATAATTAAAAATTAAATACATAAAATTTTAACTTTTATGTTTTATCTAACTTTTAATATAATAATAATAATTTAAAATTAAAAAATTAATATAAAAATAATTTAAATTAAATTTTATTAAAAAATTTCATTATATATAATAATAATAATAAAAAAAATAATAATATATTTTTAAGGTCACCACCAAGCCATACCAAATGCGTATGCGTGTATAAGACTTTCTTGTTTGTGAGACAAGGGACCCTTTCCGCTCAACGATTTGACTGGTAAAGTTTACAGAAGTATACATACCCTACCCCCTTTGGATTTGAATTTGTGACCTCTTAGGAGGAAACACATGTTCTTAACCATTAGACCCATGAAAATGTATATATACTATTATTATTTTTTGAAAATTAATTAAATATGTCATAAGTAAGGGATAATATATTTTCCAATAAATGTTTTTAAACTTGTAATTTTTTTTGGATTTCGATATTTTATTATATAGAAAAAATATTTAATTATAAATAATTATAAAATTTAATTCAAAAATAAATTAAATTAACATCTATATATCTAAAATTTTAAATATTAAATAAATTATTAAAATTAAAATTAAAATTTACAAAATCTCTACCTATAAAGAATAAAAATAATTTAACATTATAAAGAAAAAAGGTTTAAATCAACATAAATAGCTAGGTTATATAATTTTCAACCTAAAAATAAATTAAGGGATTATTAACATGTTTTAAACCTTTATCAAAAGATTGCAATTCAAACATTTTAGTGTGGAGGGACTAAATAAATCTCATGACATAGATATTTTTCTCTTATAATAATAATAATAATAATCTATTTTTAAAGTTTCTGTATCAAATTAGTGTATAAGACCTCTATGCCTAGTAATTTTATTTAAATCTAAAGAGGTATGTATAGGTATACATATCCTAGTCCCTCTAGATTTGAACTTATAATTTTTTTAGGAGAAGAGACATGTTCTTAACGATTAGACCCACTCAATTTATTTATTTTTTAATTATTTTTTAATTACCACCAAATAATTTAAATAATCTTCTTCTACCGCTTTGCGACGGATCAAATTTCATATTGACACGAGAACATAAACTCTAGTTTACATCGATAATTGTTAATTTACTATCTGATATCTACTTTCTAGGGTTTCCATATAAAAATATAAACGATATAATCCGTCCTAACGGTTCAAATTTCATATTGACACGCGAACATAAACTCTAGTTACATCGATAGTGATAAATTGTGAAAGACAGAGAAATGCAGAGAGAAAAGAATAGTATATTCAAATGTATGAAGAAGTACAGAACAGAACTGAAGAGATAGTTACAATGTAAGATGGTTGAGCTATATATGCTCAAACAAGACAAAAATAGAAAGTACAACTGTCCAGTACAGCTGGCAGTGTACGGTCATACTGTTGAGAGTATAATATATTTAACATTCCCTCTTAGACTCAACAGTTACAATCAGCAGCACTGACTATGCCTAAGTGCTGTCTCTGGAAGTCAAAAACTGACTTTCCTAGTGGTTTGGTGAAAATATCAGCAAGATGATCTCTAGAACCACAAAATTGAAGTGCAATGTCACCATTATTGACTAACTCACGTATGAAATGAAACCGAGTGTCAATGTGTTTACTTTTCTTGTGGAACAAATGGTTCTTGGATAATGCAATTGCTGATGTGTTGTCAGAGAAGATAGGAGTTGGATCCTTCTCTGTTTGTGACATGTCTTTCAATAATCTTCTCAGCCATACTGCTTGACAAGAAGCTGAGGTAGCAGCTACATACTCTGCCTCTGCAGAAGATATGGATACAATTGGTTGCTTCTTCGAT
>ML778837.1:643632-658251 GCA_009831015.1 Picea engelmannii
GGTTAAGAACATGTGTTTCCTCTTAAGAGGTCACAGGTTCAAATCCAGAGGGGGGTAGGGTATGTATACCTTAGTAGACTTTACCAGTCAAATCGCTGGGCGAAGGGGGCGGAGGGCGGAGGAGGGTCCCTTGTCCCACAAACAAGGGGGTCTCATACACCAATTTGGTGTGCTCCTTGTCCCACAAACAAAGGAGTCTCATACACCAATTTGGTGTCTATTCATAACTAAGAATAATTAGTAATACCATAAATAAAATATTATTAATACTTTAAAAATTATTATAATAAGAATTATTATACATAATACATTAATCATTTTTAACTTGGGTAGAATTAATCATTTCTTAATAACCTAGTTGAATTGGGTGGTTTGTATATTTAAATGCTTTACTATTAAGGTTACTAATAATATATTAATTCATAGGGTTAGGGTTATTACACTTAGGGTTAATGTATTAATTAATGATACATTAATTATTAATAAGATTAAGATTAGTGTGATAAATATTACATTACTATAATAAAAAATGATTAATATTATATTATATTATTAATATTAGGAGTTAATTTAATATCCAATATTAACTATATTAGTAGTTATTAATAATTCATCATAATTAATATATTTATTATTAATATAAGCCAGTACTTGTTATTATTATTAGTGAATAATAATAATTATTATAAATATTATTAATAATATTTTATTGATTGATCTCATCATAACTAATAACTAATAGTGATTAGTAATACTATAAATAAAATATTATTAATACTTTAAAAATTATTATACATAATACATTAATCATTTTTAATTAATAATAATAATAATATCATTAGTTATTATTAATATATATAATTAAATATATTTTACAATGAGTACTTTAGGTATGTAACATACATACCCATTATACACTATTTATTAATCAATATTAATAATTAAAGCTGTAAAACAATGTATTAATAATATATTAATGTTAATGGTTATTAGGATTAGGGTTGTGGTTAGTGTTATGAAAATATTAGGGTTGGGGTTATTCCTATTAAAATTAGAGGTATGGTTATTTGTATTAGGGTTTATTTTATAATAACAATAATTTTATTTTTTTAAGTAAAAAGAGGGCAGATCCTATGGTATTATATCACATGCAAAAAGAAACATATATCCTTAGGCTGCTAGTTGTTCCACCAAATTAGCGGAAACAAGAATAGTTGGCAGCCTTGGATATTCATGTCCAAAAGAGGCGGACCACCCTCTGCCCTGCCCAGAGGAAACTAGGACAAATGGAATCCTATTGTCTTTGCTTTAGCCATACAAACTGGAATTGAAACTAGACTGAACATTAAAAAGTTTGAGATGACTGAATCCCTAAACGAAACCTGAACATCTAACCATAACCATAAGGCATTCCTAGAACAATAATTACCCGTTGGTTTTAGAGGTGGCCTTCCCGGAGTCTTCATTGTGTGGTCCATTCCGAGTTGGTAGAGCATACGGTCGCGCACACGTTGGACATCTTTCCCTGCTGGTGCATTGGAGAAACCATGTACAACATGTCTATGCGTTGGTTCATGAGTGTGCCACAGTAGACCTAGTATTCCATCTGGATTCTCAGGTCAAACACCATGTCTAGTTGTTCCGGGTGGAAGAAGTGTGGGGGGACACACCACTGTTCCAATGAAAATTATATAGGAGGTGGCACAAGGACCTCGCCACCCTCCTTCGACGTATCACCCTCCACAACCTTGCTTTTTGCAGCTTGCATTCCATCTGTTGCTCCATCTTGGTGCTCCACTATCACGCTCCGTCCCTGTGCTCCAACCTTCTTCCCGGGGTCCTCTTCTCGTTCAGTGGATCTGGAAGGGTCATAGCCCACTGAAGGTGTGGCATCCTCAGAGGAAATATGGAGGAGCTGCTTCGGGGTTATTTCTATTAAAATTAGGGGTATGGTTATTTGTATTAGGATTTATTTTATAATAACAATAATATTATTTGAATTCAATTTTATTTTTTTTAAGTAAAAAGAGGGTAGATCCTATGGTATTATATCACATGCAAAAAGAAACATATGTCTTTAGGCTACCAACTGTTCCACCAAATTAGCAGAAACCAAAACAGTTGGTAGCCTTGGATATTCATGTCCAAAAGAGGCGGACCACCCTCTTCCCTGCCTAGAGGAAACTAGGACAAATGGAATCATATTTTCTGTGATTTAGCCATACAAACTGAAATTGAAGCTAGACTAAACATTAAAAAGTTTGAGCTGACAGAATCCCTAACCAGTACCTAAACATATAACCATAACCAGAAAGCATTCCTAGCCCAATAATTACTCATTGGTTTCATATGTGGCCTTGTCGGGATCTTCATTGTGTGGTCCATTTTGAGTTTTTAGAGCATACGGTCACGCACATGTCAGGCATCTTTTCCCTGCTGGCCCATTGGAGAAACCCTCATACAACATGCCTATGCATTGGTTCAGGAGTGTGCCACGATAGACCTGGTCTTGCATCTAGAATCTCAGGTCAAACACCAAGTCTAGTTGTTTCGGGTGGAAGAAGGGCGGGGGGACACACCATTGTTCCAATGAAATAGATATATGAGGTGGCGCAAGGACCTTGCCACCCTCCTTCAACGTTCCACCTTCCGCAACATCGCTTTTTACAACCTGCATTCCATTTGTTGCTTCGTCCTGGTGCTCCATTTTCACGCTCTATCCATGTGCTCCAACCTTCTTCCTAAGGTCCTCTTATCGCTTGGTGGCTCTAGAAGGGTCGTAGCCCACTGAAGGTGTGGCATCCTAAGAGGAAATATGGAGGAGCTCCTTCGGGAAATCCTCCTCGACGTAGCAGATGTGGAACTCCTCCATTTTTTCTGCCATGGTGTTGGTTTCGTGGTGAGCCGCTATAACTAACTGAGTGTCCTCCTCAGGGAAGCTGCTTGGAGGCTACCAATTATCTGGCACTGTGAAGAGAAAAGAGACCATAGGGATCTGTATGGGATCCTCCAGAATGACCTCCTCTACATATGCCATTGGAGGTGACCACACCATCCCTTCCCTGCAAGCTGTCTGAATTCTTTGAGTGCAGGCCATGGAGAGTGCCCTCTCTAGCCGCTACTGCCTCTTCTATCTCGTATCCAGGATATACCAGGAAAGGCTATGATGCGACTTACCTCTCTCTCATGGAATCATGGAGTTTATTCCAATGGCAGAGTTGTAGGAGGTGTTGCAATGGCCACGCCATAACTATATTAATCCTTATTCGATTCTGTGATAGTGTGTGGCTATATTAATCCTTCCATATGTCTATGTTCATCCTTCACTTGCTGGCATTTTAGATATCTTGCCACATAGTTGATTATGTATTCCTTCATTCATTTCTAAAAGAATAAGGGTTTAAGGTCTACCCTCATCTCCATGACTCTTGAGTGAGCCATGTACACTGCTCTATGAGCGTTGTTTAGGTTCAAAATCCTCAACTTGTCGTTGGGCGGTAGGTAAATTCGATTTTTAAATCTCAATAATCCTTTATTGTCCACCGTAAATCCCTCAAATTTGGGTACCATCATTATTTTTTGCTCGAAAAAATCCTATACCTCTTTGTACCAATCATCGTCGCATTGTAAAGTTAGAATATTTTCGCGTAGATTCATCTGAAGAGGCATCATCGATAATATGCGTGGTCTCCGAATCAACGCATCAAACACTCTGTTCACTGTTCCTTTTATGTAATTTACTCTTGAAATCACACTCGCTAATCAATTCCGACCAACACCGTTGTCGCACGTTCAAGTCGCTTTGTGTAAATATGTGATGTAAACCACATTGGTCCATTTTTAGTTTTAATTTTTGTCCAATAAGGTAGTTTCTCCATACTCTCAAGGCATAAATAATGGATAACATTTCCAAATCATGCGTCGGATAGTTCTCCTCATGCCTTCTCAACTTTCTCGAGATGTAAGCGATCATTCGACCATCTTGCATCAAGACTCCGCCTAAGCCTTCCTTGGATGCGTCAAATCATACCAAGAAATCCTCATCCATGTCAGGGACCTTTATTATCGTTGCTATCCTCAATAGCTCCTTGAGCCTCCGAAATGCTTCCACACATTTCTCGTTCCAAACAAACTTCATTTTCTTCTTCTGCAATTCCGTAATCAGATTTGTTATCTTCGAAAAACCCTCGAAAAGTCCTCTATAGTATCCTGCTAAACCCATGAAGCTACGCACTTCTGGGACATTCTTTGGCACAAGCCATTCCATAATATCCTCAACCTTTCCTGGATCCAAAACGATACCTTCGCCGGAGATGACATGCCCTAAGTAATGAATCTTTGATTGATAAAACAAGCATTTTGATAGCTTCCCAAACAATTTGTTCTCTCGTAGACACTGTAGTACCAGGAGAAAGTGTTCATAATTCTCCTCCATTATCCGAGAATATATCAAAATATCATCAATGAATACTTGGATGAACTTGTCCAAGTATTTGCGGAACACCCCATTCATCAAGATCATAAATACCCCAGGGGCATTTTTCAATCCAAACGATAAAATAGTAAACTCGTAATGTCCAAACCTCGTCTTAAAGGAGGCATTAAGGATGTCTTCCTCCTTGATCCACAATTGGTTAAACCCTGATCTAAATTCGATCTTCAAAAACACTGTTGCACCCTTCATCTGATAAAAAAGATCATCAATTCTTGGCAATGGATATTGATTCTTGATCATTGCCTTGTTCAATTGATGGTAGTGGATGTAGAGTCTCCACGACCCATCCTTATTTCGAATGAAAATAATAGGCGCACCCCATGGTGACACACTTATCTCCTCCAACTCAAGGGTCGACATCCGATACGACGTTCTCGCTATCAGTTCAGTTTTCGGTTTTAGGTCGATGGTAAATTCCAATTCCCTCTCAGGAGGCAATCCTCGCAACTCTTCTGGGAATACATCCACAAGCTCTGGCAGTATCGAAATGTTTTCTAGGCCTTTCACCATGCCATTTTCGTTTAACGCAAGGATCACATATAGCTTGCATCCCTTGTGCATGCTCTTCCGTAGTTGCAAGGAAGAATTGGACCTCGAGGAAACTCCCTAGTTCTGACCTACAATCACATGTCTCTTTCCATCATCATCGACCAAGCTCAACTATTTTGTCTTATAGTTGAGTATCATTTCATGCGATTCCAACCATTCCATACCGATCACGACATGATAAGACCCTAAGATCGTGACGTACAGGATGACCCTTGTGAAAAACTCTCCTAGGTTAAGGCTACATTCAATAACCTTCTCTCCAACCTTCTGTTTGGCTCCCAAAGCCATTTATACAAATCTAAACTCATCATATTCGATTTCCTTTACCTTAATTATTTTTACCTCCACACCAGAAATAAAACTCTCTATAACACCTGGATCTATCAAAATACTAAGTTTCTGGTTAGCGACAGTACCTGACGTCTCAAGCACAATCTATTGGTGCTATGTCTAGCATTTATTCACCGCTGCATGAATCCAATGGGCCTTGTGCAAATATCCCATGGTAGAAGGCTCGACTGATCCAAATTATCTGGCTCTCTCAACTGGGTAGTCACGCTAGTAATTTGTCTCTCCACATGTCGAACACCCTTTCTTCGGTCCAATACTCTAGGTACCTAAAGTAGAAGCTGACAGCCCACCGACCTGGAACCCTGGTATGTTCTGCTGAACATGCCTAAACTGTTGTTGTTGCAGTCGACACTCCTGTTGGTGTTGTGGTCCTCTATAAGGAGTCTTTTGTTGAGGCACTGGTCTTCAAGGTGTAGATAAAGCAGGTCCTCTCTGAATGCCAGGATATCTTCGTGAATGTATAGTTGGTGTTTGATGTTGTTGTGCACCAGATGACACTTTTCCCGCTGGTCTCACTGGAATCTTTCTCTGACCCCAACTGATAAGATACTTGGTGGCATAGGGGCATACCAAGGGTTCAATTCTTAACAACGCACCAAAAAAACCCCGACTACCGTCCCTTTCAGCGACACCTGTGAAGCAGGAGAAGTCTCACCCAAGGTAGAAGCAAGGGGGTTTAAAAAACACAACTGTCTGTAACCAAGATGGGACATAGATGTGTGATAATAACACTTCAAAGTGTACTCTATTAACACTTATAATATGACATGCATTAGTTTCATAATCATAGTAACATTTTAGAACATACCCAAAGATAGATCGGCGTAGTAACATAAATGATTATATATCCTGATCACTTAGCACTAAGTTAGATCTAACATTAATTTATCCTTAACACATGTAAAGAACTAAGAAACAATAGATCTATCTATCATACATAACAATCAAATCACTGAGTATATTCATAACATAAACAACACAACACAAAGCAATCCAAAGACACAAGATATATGTGGTTCAACCATGTGGGGCTACGTCCATGAACCACTTCGCCTTATTTATTATTCATTTGAATATTAAATTCATTCAATCCTGTGCACTAAGCTACAAAGTCAAGCTTCACATTAGACAAAAGATATGCACACTGAGAACCAAATCCTTCTTCCAAAACTAGGTCAAGGCAGAGAGCCAATTCTCTATCAAGCACAGAGCCTTACTCACATGTATTCCCTTGCACAAAGATTAATCACATCACTTTCACTTAGCTCTCCACTCTTCTCTAAAATATTCTCTAAAAACTTATACTTCTACCATACATTCTTTTTTTATTTATGCTTTTACAATCCGTTACAATAAGGCCTAATCATGGGTAAACCCCATGGGACGACATCCCATAATCCCATTACAAAAACCCTATAGAACCCCTTACTGGGTCCACATAGCCCTCAAAATAAGTGAGATCCGTGATCTCATCTCTGCGATATCAGCTCTTCCTTGGTGATCCTTCTTCGAACAATGTGTCCAAGTTCAAAAGTGGTCCAAACTTGACCAAGGTTTCCTCAAAACTTGGTCGAGGGCCGACATGCCTCCAACACTCACCCGTGACTCATCTCGAGTCACTTAGGTCTAGTCAATGCTACTTCGAAGGCCTCGAGATTAACTCGAGATTCCTTGACTTGCTACTTCGCCTGAGCCTCCTGATCAGTGAGCTCCTGGATCATCTACTCTGTAACAAGCCCTTCCAAGTGTTGTTCTACTGTTGCAACCACTTGGTCCAATTTTAAGCCATGTTCATCAATCTCTTAGAACATCTTATAAGCTTTGTCCTGCACAGGTTGCAACTTTTGCATGACTTCCATTACCTTTCCCTAGAGGAAAGTGATTTGTTGTTGTACTGCCCGTTGCTCCTAGGATCTTTTCATTCTTTCAACTACGGTGAGCAGCTTCATCTACCCCTGCACAAAAAATTCCTGCTGTTTTGCCTCCTGTAGTTATGCTTCTATCTTTTTTAGCTCTTGATCCTCGGTGAATCATTCATATGTTTGTGTGATTCTATCACTCAGATGTTTTCACTCTGAGGTGAGGGCTCTTATCCTTACTATTGTGTTCTTAGTGGTTTCCTCCCTCTGGTCATGCACCTCCTACAAGGTGCTCGGTACTGCTTGGGCCTCTAATTCTGTTATCTTGGCTTAAAGTGTTTGGATGGTCTCAGTGAGATTTACTACTTGAGCCTCGACCAACTCTTGTTCCTCCTGTACCAAGCCTGACACAAAGTGGCATTCTTTACTCACTACCTCTTTGATTGTGGCCCACTCTACGACCAACTACTCCTTTTCTCACTGTAGTTGGGATTTTTAATCTTAGAGCATCGCCTGAAAATCTTTTCTCTCACTTTTATAAGCAGCTACATTGTACCGCGCTACTCACAATTGTTCTAAGACTTCATCTTTCTCTTGTTTCAAGGCTTATGTAGCCTTATCCTTCTCTTCCTGGACTTTCTAAAGTCTAGTTTCTGTCATAACTGCAGGTCTTATCAATTGGGTTGGTTCATCCCCCAATTCTATAATCTATGACGTAGAAGGTCCCGCGTGGACGAAACAAACATCTTGGTTTACTTCTTTCAATTCCTTTTCGATCCTTCCATATAGTTCCTCCTGCTTTTCTCCATATCTATCCAATATTTCCTTGGAAACGTCCTCCATAGCTTCGCGGACCAAAATGATATTGTCCTCCATGAGCATGGCCTCTAACTAGGGCTTATTAGCACATGTCTTCTTCCTTGTTGAATGTTTGTTTGGAGAAACCTTCCTATTCTGCAGTGTTACTATCCTAGCAGGGGGATCCTCAAGTGGATGGGTGGTAGATTCGCCTCCTCCTTGCCCTTCTTCTCCATTATTTCCTTCTCCCTGTCCTTCTTCTTTATCAACTCCTCCTCCTGGTGATTCAGGTCCATTATCTTTAGAAGCGTTGTCCTCCTCACTAGTCTCTATTTAATTGACTCCCTCCTTCTTTTTCTTCTTCTTCATCCCACTAGACTCTCTAACATGCTCGACCTGAGTGACTATGGGGCTTCCTATGGTGTCAGTGTTAGACATTTCTTCATCAACGATGGGTATAAGGAATTCCTCCAACCACTCTTTTGTAATCTTCTCCATGTCTTCATCTATTATCTTTTAGTACAACTGTAACTCTTCTTGGTTCTCATCTCGGTGCGTAGTGATGTAGATGAAATGCGGATCTGCACAAAACTTTGTTATTGGTCGGTAATGGCGCAGGGTGCATGGTGTCATGCGTGGAAATGATCCTATGGAAACTTTCAATTGATGATAGTATGCATGAAACACAACATTGGACTGTCATTGCTTCATCCTCTCGTTGGTGTACCACAAGGTGGAAAACCTAGTCGCCAACGGCTCCGAGGGTTCGATCTCTGGGAAGGTGGATCCGTCGGTCATTTTCCAATTGACAAATGCGATCAAAATGATCAACCAACTGTAGTGGAATTTGTATCCTAAATCTTGGGCTTCACGACAATATTTCTCTAGTTCATTGGCAAGGCAACTTGCCTAGTTCATCTGCATTCCCTCCACACATTTTCCTGCGAGGTCCACCACAAACTTGGTGACTTGTGTGGGGTGGTTCTTCCTTATGATATTTCCAACTATGAGTTGGAAAGTGAGGTGCACTCCACCATCCTATATAGAGGCTACCTTGTAACCTCACTTTCCTTTTTTGACTTCGCCATAAGCTTCCTTGATGCGGTGTGTCAAGGAGCAGTCTGAGGCTTTCCCTGGATAAAACTGTTGAGGGTCAGGTCCCTTCATGATTAAGCCCATGATCTGGTGGATCAATGTCAGATCCAGAGTAATTCTTCAGTCAAGCCACATATATCCTCCATGGTAGCATGATAAGAGGAGTTTAACGTAAGCATTAGCCTCCTTGTGGCAGCCAAAATGGGGAATCTTCAGCACGTTTATCATGGTGGACTACACCAGTCCCTTAATCCATGGCTGGGAGATGTGGTGAGGCTTCTTCCCAGTTGACTTTTTCAAGTAGCGGTGAGGTGCTAGCATATCATAGTTCTCCATGTCTCCTAAATTGAAGTCGTTGTTCTTTAGTGGCGGGATCTATCCTAACTAACTCCTGACTATGCATATTCCTTTCAGAATGTACATGGTGAATATAGTGTACTCAAAATATCGTGGGATGTTGTCATGGTTAAATGCGCCAACCAAAGGTGGGATATACTTTGGTAGGATGGATGAGATCTGCTTCACATTATTCAAATCACTGTGGCACTTACTTTGCTGCTCGGTCGCGGGGTTGACACGACCAGAACGACGTCCAGTAGAAGGGGAATCCTGTAGTCCCCTAGTCGACATTGCCTTTACACCTTCAGATAATGGTCTGTCAACCATTATCTTCTTGAGGACTTCCTCGAAAGACTTCTCTAATTCACTAGCTTCACCCGACATTCTAACTTTTTAAGAGACAGGTCGGGGTAGGCAAACGGATAAGTAGGGTAGACAAACAGACAACGAGGTCTAGTTTATGATAACACAACTCAACACACAATCAATTATCTTCTTGTCTCATTTAATAACAGGTAGAAAAAAGTGGTCTCGACGCAGCGACCGACAAGTTAAATAAGCGGGGCCTCGTAACGGAGTCTTCCAACAGCCATGAATGCTTCCATCAATGTGAATCTATCTATTATGGCATGGTCTCAATGTCCAAAAGCGGTATATCCACCCATAAATGCATTTTCTAATCGTTATGGAGCGTCATTCTAACGATTGGGGTGCCTCCAATAGTCATATAGCTTCGCCGCGATGAAGTCCCATTTTGTGTGGTCCTGTTGTTCCAACCGGGTTCAAATCCTGTGAACTTGTCTCCTGCGATGTTCCAGTTTGTGGAGCCTTCCATGTGTTCTTTGTAGCTTCCTGTAGCTTTTCCAACATAGATTTCTTTTTATTTATCTTCCTTTCCTTCTTTACGATGATCTGATTCTCTCTAACTATTTCTGGAATCCTCTTTCCATTTTTATTCTTATCTTCCCCTAATGTAGTGACTTTGCATTGTTGATGTGCCTTCAAAGGGTTTGAAGTTAATATCCCTTCTCTTAATACTTCCTAGGTGGATATGATTCTTTCTTGAATGGATAGGTCCTTCAAAACTTCTTGCATTCTTTCAACCTTGACAGTTAATTCTCTTTCCTTTTGTCCCTCCTACGTTGTTACTTTGTTTTGTTGCTTCGACTTATCCTCTCGTTCTTCTATTAGTCAATCTATTTTTCTATCTATGAAATCTCGTAGTTCTTGCTTTTTCTTTTATGTAGTTTCTTCCTCTGTTTTCCTTCTGATCTAATCATTCTCAATCCAACTCTTACATAACAAAAGTGGGAAAGGGGCGTTGTTTTCAACAAACTTAATGACTTCAAATTCCTCTTCATTCGATGTTCCATGAATAATAATAGGTACATTAGTAACTCTAAGGTTATCATATTTCCCTTAAACAAGCCTATCATTCCCAACGAAGGTACCACAGTAGGCTTTCCCAAAATTTCCCAAGTGTCTTCTGTCATAATATTCACTTGTGTTTCTTCATCCAAGACACAGTCTATGTCGAAGTCTTCTATTCTTGAACTTATGATTTTTTTTCCTTTCAGGATCTCTGGTAAACTGACATCTTTGTGAACGACCATCATTTCTTTCAACTGTAATAACACAGTATGATATTTCTCTGATTCTTTCGCTTTATGATTCTATAACATGCCCTTAGTCTCTTGACTCACTTCATAGTTTTCTGGTCTCATGTTAATTCATTCAACTTTAGCAATCATCCTTGGAAAATCCTCAACCTCATGACCAACAATC
The DNA here is from genome assembly GCA_009831015.1 of Picea engelmannii. NCBI lineage: Eukaryota > Viridiplantae > Streptophyta > Pinopsida > Pinales > Pinaceae > Picea > Picea engelmannii. The sequence continues at coordinate 654,904 of ML778837.1, forward strand.
TTACAACATAGACAAATAGGACCTACGCCACGACATTCCTTAGAAAGATGTCTTGGTCTTTTGAAATTATAGAACAATGTCAATCCTCTTTTCCTTTTAAATGTTCCCCAACCTCTTCTGTACTGTGTACTAGGATCACAGTGTCGGACCTGGACTCTGCAAAAAAAAATTCTAGGTTCCTGCATCCACTTATTAGTCTAAAGATTCTTTCTTTGCATAGGAATAACATATATTTATTCATTTCTATTAACATTATTCAGATCAACTCTTTCTTTCAACTAAGCCCTACCCTTCACACTAGGACAAAATCAATTAAACCTACTTAAATTCATGCTTTCAAAATAAAAATGTTCACTTATCTTTCTCTTATCAAAGCACAAAGCTTTACCTCTTTTCTTTAGATCAGATTTATTTCTTAGAACAGAGCTTCACAAGTCAAGTAGAGTACTGCGCACGTTAGTAGCAGATCTTTGCACAAAGCTTCTCTTTTCTTTACTTCAGTTCCCAACAATCATAGTTTCAAGTCCTGGCATTGAAACCATTTGTTGGCACAGGGGCTGGCCCAAGATTCAATGCTTAACAATGCACCAACAAAATCTCGACTACCAACCCTTTTGGTGACACCTGTGAAGCAGGCAAAGTCTCACCTGAGGTAGAAGTAAGGGGGGTTACAGGACATAGGTGTCTGTAACCAAGTCGGGACACAGATATGTTATAATAACACTTCACAAGGTACTCTATTAACACTTAGAAGATGACATGCATTAGTTTCCTAATGTTAGTAACAATGCATAACATACCTAAAGATAGATCGACACAGTAACAATAAATGATTATATATCTTGAGCACTTAGCACTGAGTTAGATCTAACATTCATTTATCCTTAACACAAGTAAATAACTAAGAAACAAAAGATCTATCTATCATACATGATAATCAAAGCACTAAGCATATTCATAACATAAACAACACAACACAAAGCAAGCCAAAGACAAAAGATATAAGTGGTTCAGCCCAGTGCGGGGATACGTCTACCAAATGCTTCACCTTATTTATTATTTATCTAAATCTTACATTCATTCACTCATGTGCACTAAGCCACAGAGTCAAGTTTCGCATTAGACATGAGATCTATGCACTCAACACCAAGTCCTCCTTCCAAAACTATGCCAAGTCACAGAGCCAATTATCTATCAAGCACAAAGCCTTATTCACATTCATTCCCTTGCACAAATCTTAATGACATCACTTGCACTTAACTCTCCACTCTTATCTAAAATATTCTCTAAAAACTTCTACTTCTACCATTCATTCTTCTTTTATTTATACTTTTACAATCCCTTACAATAAGGCCTAATCATGGGTAAACCCCGTGGACTGACATCCCATAACCCCATTAAAAAAAACCTAGAGAACCCCTTACTGAGTCCATATATATACCGAAAAATAAGCGAGATCCATGATCTCAGCTTCACGTGGGCGCTCCTTCTTCGAAAAATGTGTCTAAGTTCAAAAGTGGTCCAAACCTGACCAAGGTTTCCTCAAAACTTGGTTGAGGGCCAACACTCCTCCTCTGCTACGAGGGCCTTCTGGAAAACATCATGCAAGGTTTTAGGCATTAGAATCCTCACCTTTGCACGAATGTTGAGATTAAGGCCGAACACAAACTTGTTGACCTTAAGTTTCTTGGTATTCATGTGGGAAGCACACTGAAGAAGCTCCATATGGGCCTCGTACTTGGGAACCATACGACCACCCTGTCGTAAGGTTTTGAACTCGTTGAGCTGACGCTCAATGATTTCCTCAGATAAATACCTCTCCCAGAACTGTTCATCAAATAGTTCCCATGACACTTTTTCGACGACCATGTTCAATTGCGGTAGGAGCATCTTCCACTATAGAAGAGCACTCCCCTTCAATTGAAATACCTCTATGCAGATCTTCATGTTGGAGGTATAGTCGCAAAGTGAAAAGAACATAGACATATTCTCCAACCATGCCTCAACAAGCTGCCTCAACGGCATGTTGGGCCCCAACAACTCCCCCCTATATTTTTACAAAATTTAAAGGGCCCCCATTCGAATCATAATAATTATAATGAGCTATAGAATCAACCTTTTCAAATAGTTCCATTCATTGGCTTGCTTTGAGCCAAACTTAATACATTCACTTTAGTATGAGACAGTCATTACAAGAGTATATATCAAAAGTTAGAAACGAGCATAAAAATCTCAATTTAAACAAAACGTTAATTTTTATCAAATGTTTACTTTCGTTTAAATTATGATTATGTGTTCATTTCTTTTGCTCATTAGCAAGTTTGACTATTTTGAATAATGTGTTCAATAWTTTATYAAWYAATATCTTGGTTGGTTTYTCATTTTCATGAAATCATTTGGTGATATTAATTAATTAAATTCTTTTTGCATCTCATTTCAAAATAATAATAATAAAAGAATTATCTATCATTTGTTTGATTTTGTAAAAAACTAAAATTAATATTTTTTCTTCATTAACTTGAAGCTTCTAGATCATATTTGAAAACAAATTATAAATAATGTTTGTTTATAAGTTATAGTTAGTTTAAATTCGTTTTTTATTTTTCTAGATTTTGTTTTATTCACAATTTTTAGGTTATTAATTTAGGTTTCTTTTTGTTTCACAGGTTTCTATTATCAAATATTTGATACGGATCTGATCATGGTTTGATTTTATTATCCAAATACCTTCAAGATGATTGATCCAAAAATAATTTTGGATTGCTACAAATAATTTTATGAGCAACAACAAATAAAATTTGGAAAGGCGTCAAGATCAGATAGGCGATTTTGCAGAACTGATTGCAGCCAAACCGTGAGGAATTTGAAGAAACGGTTGAAAACCCAAAACCAGAATGGACCCATTTACCTTCCGCATAGATATTTTCTCAAACAAATGCATGATTTGAGAGATATTCGGGTCTCTTTTAGAGACAAATTTCAGGTGGCGGAAATTAATAGTTACGCCCAGACTGTTCATTCATTTTATAAATATATGAGAAAGATCAGAGCCAAAGGGATCCAATAATTGGAGATGAAGATTTTAATCCTTTCTCTTTTGTATATTATTGCTTTTGTAAACTTTTTATTTCTTTTCAAATGGATTAATGGATGGATGGAATTTTTGGGAGAATGGACGAATATTTTCAAAGAAGAATATGGAATGCCAGGTTGCTTAATGGCTTTTGTCCTGTAAGTAAAATGGTTTTATTTTCATTATAATATATTCATATTCTTTGAATAATTGATTATGCATTGATTTAAATAGATTTAGTCTTTTTTATCAATACATGGTTAATTATTATCATT
>ML778837.1:658903-678829 GCA_009831015.1 Picea engelmannii
TATCCACATGTTCATGTTTCATTAACCTTTTTTGCAAGATTCTTTAAATTTATAAAAGAAAAACAATAAATATTTTTATGTGCTTTCTTTATCTGCTTCCTGAAGCAATAATTTTTCACATCGATTTTCGTAAGCTTCGATTAAAACTTGCATCTTGTAAATTATGTAAATAAATGAGACTTGTATATCTTCTGCTTAAATACAACTACTATAGTTACATTTGAACATATGTACATATATATAGTGTGTTTAGTAATTAGTTAGTTATATCTCTCTTTTATTCGTTTCTTTTAGGATTCTTAGATTATCTAACAGAACCATTAAACTCGTCAGAACGAGTTACACTAAACGGCTTGGGTTATTTAGACAAACTCGGACCGGACTCGCTCTTCCAGTTGACGGATGGTCAATTTCGTCCGTCAACACAGTTGTGCCATTCAAAGCACCAAAGAAATCGAGAAACTAGACCTTCGCAAGTTTGTGGTGAATGCTACCAGTACCAACCGGGGCACGAGGTGGACCCTCAGGAGGTGTCGGTTCCCTGGCCTCATCTTTATCCAAATGACTGATTAGTGCCTCAAACATCCTCTAAAAGGACCTCATCATCCCAACCACATCACCCACAACTATATATGTTCCTTCCCGACAACCTGTTCATCTCCTTGGGGGTTAGACGCCTCAAGCGTGAATGCTACTGGGTTGTCACACATCCTCCCCTAGAACCCCCTCATCTGCCTTCGTGGTGTCCTCTAACCATGATTACCTACATGAATACAAATCAATTTAATTATCGACTTTTTATAATCAAGTATCTAATCAATGGAAGTCGTAGTGATCACAGGTCATGGGTTGAATTGACTCTGATACCATATGTAATGACCCCCATCGTCATGACCACATGTGACGCATAACAAGTGCGATTTTGTTTTTTAAAGCAGGAAAGTAACAACAAACAATAGTCAATCAACGCAAATCGACGACGAACACAATGCACATAATTCGGGCAACAGACCAATAACGACCTAGCATACTAGCACATCATGCAACTGGATGAAACTGACGAAAATCAATTAGGAAAAAATAAAAATGATGACCTGCCCGTGCTACCCTGCAAGGTTAGGACCTCGAGGACACATAAGCAACGCTCAAGCCCAGGTTCCCATCGATTTTGACCATTCAAGGTCTCAAGGCTGACGACTATTCTGAGGAACAAGGAGGTGTCTAGATCCCGCCCGACAAATTAAATACCACGCCCACTAAGCTAAAATGAAACATCAATCAATCCAAATGCAACAACTTTAAAGGCACATGTAGCTAAATCCTTACTAACGAGTGAGAAACAATCACATTAAAACATTACAGAGAAAATTGCAAACATCAATTCCCATAATGACCATCATCGTGAGGAAGCATAAGGCCCAAGTCTAGGTTGTCATACGTGCATGTCGCTCAAGCGAGCCTTGACCCCGCAAGGAATCATGTTGCCACCGTGCATCAAGCGCAATAGTAACCAAGGCAGAAAACTTAAACAGTCACAAATACCTAAAATCAAGAAACTTAACTCTCATACCTTATAGTGAAATATAAAAACTCATAACCATACTTTCCTACGTTCTTCTAGAATTAAACCATGCTTCCCTGTTGTGAAAACAAATCACTGCTATAAAGCGATAATCATAGTACTGCTAATTAAAATTGTTCATGCTATTGTAAAGCAATTGAACTATTGTAAGGCGATAACACCTTAATATAATTATCCATTAAGATTGTGGTAAAAGCGAGTAAAACTGTTGTAAGGCGTTGACGCAACAATATAATTATACCGTTATCACTGTTTCGAATGAGTGAACTATCAAGCTACGATAACACATTAATAAATTTAAACGTTATTGGAATTTATGATTACAACAACTAAAATATTTGAACATGAATTCAACCTATGATAATCTTGATGATATAAGTGGACAGGGAGCCAATCGATGATAAGGTTTTTATTTTACCCATCATAAATATACCATGACAAAATATTTAATGAATTGCAATTAACTTTCCTAGAATAAATCTGTTCAAGCTTCAACATTTGCATTGCAATTATAGATGTCTATTTATCTTGAAAACCCATTGAACTATATTTCTGAAATATATTTTTCGTCAATCTCATTGATTTAAAGTTTTGTACTTATAATTAACTATTGAAATCTGGGTTAAGCTATTGGAATCGAAGCTATTAATGCCGTACACATTTTTCACATTCATTCAGTACAAAATATAAATGAATATAAGCACTTGATATCAATTATCCATTATACGTGATAGTTGCCAGACTCACAATTAATCCAACATACTACAGAAAAAAGAACAGGATATTACAGAGCTAAATTCCAGCATCCATTACTCACTATAAACGGATTTATCCACTAATTAATTTATTAGTTCCACACCTAGCTATCTTAAGCATCAATGTATCAATCGTTGCCACTGAAATCGCCCACGAAATAGCCACGACAACTAAAATCAACCTACGGTTTTCTCAACAATTTACTAAATTATGAAATTATCAATTAAGAGGGAACAAGGGGGAATCAACAATTTCTATCTTACCATACCAAAACGAAATGAGTGATCCAACTATCTGACACCTGGGGAAAACGTAGATGGTACCAATGAAGATTTCACTTAAAGAACGGGTAAAACGTTGAGGTTATCACCCCCAAAACGCAAAGGGTAGAAACAACAAATTCGATGGGAGCACCTAGTAAAAACGTCGTGCCATTATCGCCCAAATCGCAGAAGACAACCAAGAATCATTCACTAGGTTAGAAGGGAAATCCTCCTGGAAAAAAAAGTTTAATCGATGTCAAAAAGAGGAGGACGCACTAAGATCTCGGATCTGGCACTAAAGGGAGCACGTGATGGCGTACACAGCAAGCCCGATTGGGTTGAGGAAGAATCAGAGTGCAGGGATTGTATTTTAATTCTTCTGAGCGAGAGTAAAACAAATCACATGACATAGTTCTCCAATACGGCCAGAGGAACCCTAGAAATTGAGACAGTATGCTATGAAAGGATTAGATTTAACACGTGCAAGATCATAATTGTTATCACTTTAGTTGACCAAAAACATAAAAATACAATCGCACATCGGGACTATATGCATGATGTATGAATTTAAAAAATTATCCATCAGAAAAATAAAATCAAAATAAACTTCTAATCATTTTAATTTGCAGGTAAGACATGGCCACGGTTTCCTTCCATTAAAATATGATTTCTTTAAAAAGGTCCATTGAATTGGACATGGCCATGGTATGGGAAATTGCATTGATAATTACATTTTTTTTTTAACCCAACCAATCCCAAGGAGTTAGCTTCAAATCTAGATGAACCCGATAAGAGATTTTTGAAAAATGGCACAAGATAGATTTTCATGTTTGTTTGATAAACAGATATTCAATTCAAATTTGTAGGTTTCTTTTTCGACGAACTCCTTTCAATGGTTTTTTATCTTCACAAGTTCTTTAGTTAGGCCGCTCATTAATGCTCGGTCTGATTTAGATTGGGTTTTGTAAGAATATCAGGTGAAGTGTGGAGCTTGGGTTTAAGCCTAGCACCACATTCATCACAGTTTCAAGGTATAAGGGATATAAAAAAAAAAAATGCATCTAACAACAATCCATATAGACCAAATTAAATGGATAGTGGAAGGGGATCATGCTGGAACATAAGGATCTCCAGAGAGGCATCGAGCATAATCAAGAAATCGACCATAAATCCTTCTTACTAACTAAAGAGTTTGTTTTTATTTCTTTCTGTAATTATCTCAAATAGATTCCAATTAAGGTGTCGATAATACACTACCATATTCATCATCATTAATATTCATATACAAAAAATTTGACTAAAATACAATTCAAATTTACTTATGTGTACCGAACCCGAAGGTGAAGAACTCGAAGTCATTGTCCCATGCGTGCACTCCGTCCAGCTCCTGCTTGTCAACCGCTGAGACCTCACCGGTACCTCCCAGCCAATGTTAGGGGTACTCTTCTTCCCCCTGAGCCCCCCGAGCCACAAAGGGGCCACACACATAATATCAGAGAATGCTAGCTCCCAACTCGCCTCACAAGGTTGAGCTACCACTCGTTACCCGAGCTGGGTATCCCAACTCCCACAAGAAAAATTCAGTCAAAATAAAATTATGGTAGCGTAATCTTATGCAAATCAGACGTGATCCATACTCCTCCTCTGCCATCCTTTTTATAGAGTTTTCTTAGCGATTAGTTTTCCAAACCCTCATTAGATTCATTTTATTTAAATTTAATTAGGATAAACATCCCCCGTACACATTTCAACCCATCCTTTATTTGCACTAGTAAATCAATTTATTAATTAATTAAATTATCCTATTTCCCTCACCCACCTAAAAGCCTTACTAAAAACGCTCCTTAGTGTCTCTTTATTCCCTTACATTTCTTAAATCACCTACACCTACTTAAAGCATAGTTGAGTTCACAAATAAATGTTCCAAAGCCAGATTCCCTACTAAGTTAGACATTCCACTTTTTCTTTAAGTTTCCTCATTTTTCTTTAAGTTTCCTCATTTTTCTTTAAGTTTCCCCTTTTTTAACTAAGTTCAGAATTAGCAAGTTTAGACAAAAACAACCATTTAACTCTTTTAATAATTAAACCTCCATTAAAAATTTTACTTTAATTATTAATGTTTGAATTTTCTTTCCCCCCTTCTTGTTACATGCCCATTTTTTATTTATTTTTGGTTCACATATTCTACTTAGTCATAGGTTTTAATTTCACTGGTCTATGTGACAGTTCTTAAGGAAAAAAATTGTTATTCACTTTACTCATACCCTCATTCATTTTAAGGTTGACCAGGTCTTAAGGAGGCATAGTTTTCTAGGCACTAGGTTTATTAACTTACCACAGTTAAAATCATGACGTGCCCTTCAGGACGCACTACGTGCTCCAAGGGTGCCACTCACCTCTTTCGGTTTTATTTGCACAACATGCCCTTCAAGGCGCACTACGTGCTCCAAGGGTGCCACTTGCCTCTTCACTGAAATTGGTAGATGTCAAAACCCTGGAGTCAATACTTCGTTAGGTGATCTTGTGGGATACTAAGGGCCTCTACGGAATAAGGACCTTGCCTTATTGAGCGCCCCTTAGAATCATCATGGGAAACTATCACAATCTTCCCTCACAACATCATGGGTCTTCTCGAACTAGGTAATCGTTAACCCATAGTTCAAGCCACGAAGGGAGTGCTAATAGCTTGTGGTAGGGCTGCTGCCACACCTCTCCCTCAATATCTCTAGTTGTCGTATGTGACCCCTTTACTCCAAATGTGAGTCTGGTTGGCAAGCTATCGTCAGCCTACATCCATCAGCAAAACATGTTATCTATAATGATCAACATCATAATATCTAGTCATATGTCACATCTGTAATATCAAAAACAATCAAACCATAAAAGTATACTCTTTGACTCGATCCATAGTCCAAGGAGATCCATAAATGCCATCGGCATACTCTAACGTCCAGAGTCCTACACATTCAGGAGAACCCAGTCAATAGCACATGTTGATGTAAATACAACCAAATATCATATCATCAGATCCAAAATATCTTATAATCATAATCAAAACATCCAATCGTATATTGAACTGTTTCACTTCGACACAAGTTTCCTCAAAGAATAAGTCCACTCAGTGCACGCAAGTGCAGGATGTGACAGTAATGTTGCAATGTGATGAACATAGTAGCATCATAATATTACAAACATAGTAACATCGTAATGTGACGATCATTGCCCGTTCATAGAAATTTGATAAACATATTCTCGTTGTCGTAATATGATGAACATAGCCATATTGTAACAACCCTACTGTTACGACAACAAAGTGACATACAACAAGTAATTTTTTATTTTTTATTTATTTTTTTTTCCATTTGCGATTAGGAAACTAAACATCGCAACTAATAACGACATCAATGTCACAACAACTGACGTATTAGTGAAACACTAATAACACGATAACAATGTGCACGGCGTAAGCTGACAAAATATTGCAATGAATAACGAAACACATAATGACGCATTAGTAATCTAATTCTAAATCAATCAAGAATCATTAATGTTTATTGGTGCATTCAAATAGATGCTAACAATCATTTTATCTACAAGGCACAAGAATTATAAATATCCATTCAATCACAATCACATTAAGTCCAAGGTGAAACAAAAGTAAGTAAGCAAGGACTAATCATTATGGACCCACAACGCGCGCAATAAAAAATGATTCTAAGAGGTTAAGTGTCCTTGTTATCGATTTCACACTAGAGCCTAGCCCCTTTTATTACAAGATGCCAAGAGATCAATAAAACATGAACATACTTTAAACTGTTCACAATGCGTGAAGGAATCAATCTTGAACTATTGAGATATGTGATTCATTTCTCTAGGGGTCCGAAGACCAGAGCCATCACTACTACAAGTCCCAACAATGGTAACCCCTTCAACGTAATTTTAATAATCTTGTTTAAAGAGACCTTCTAAAGTCCGCTACATCCATAACAATGATAAGCGACTTGTACAAGCTCTGGACCAACCACTACTTTATATTTACCATGAATGTACTCACTTAGATGTAGTTACTAAGCTATTCAGAAAATTTTGAAATCCTCCAATCATTAATTCATGCAATAATCACATTATTCACCAATTTCTGAAATTCACCAACATTTATTTACGCAGTAATTGCATTATTCGTCATATGCCGAAATCCTCCAACATTAATATACACAATAATTTCATTATTCGTCAATGCTGAAATCCACCAACAATAATTTAAGCAATAATTATATTATGTTTATGGAGTTGATAGTAATTTCTTGAATTTACATTATAAATAAATCACACAGTAATTTCCCATAATTATAAAACTCATAGTGATTGCTGGAATTTACATTATAAATAAATCACACAATAATTTCCTATAATTATAAAACTAATAGTGATTGCCAGAATTTACCTTGTAAATAATTCACATAGTAATTTCTTATAATTATAAAACTGATAGTGATTGCAAGAATTTACCTTGAAAATAAATCACACAGTAATTTCCTATAATTATAAAACTGATAGTGATTGTGAGAATTCACATTATAAATAAATCACACAGTAATGAAACACAGTGAATCATGCCCAATAAACCGTTGGGTGGGTGACACGATTTTTCTGAGGATTAAAATTATATTCTAAATATATTCCTATAAGAACCATGGTTTTGCATTCCAAAATTGGTTTGGCATTCCAAAATATCTTACTTAAGAAAAATTTCACTCATAATCTATTTTTTTAAGAGCCACGATTTTGCATTCCTGAAAACATTTTATTTAAGAGAAAATTCCACTCAGAATCATTCCTATAAGAGCCATGTTTTTGCATTCCAAAATATCTTATTTAAGAAAAAATTTATTCATAATATATGGATGTAAGAACCATCATTTTCACTCCTAAAAAAAATGAAAAGAGGGTTGGTACGAGACAACGAGATTCGCTAAGGGATAACATGATTTTTCTGAGGAAAAAAAACAAAAATATGGCTGAGCAATGGAAAATAACACAGGTTTACACCCCTTCAACACATAGAAGATATGAAATCGTTGGGCGATGAAAACAGAATATGATGATTAAAGATCACAAAATTGTTGAGAAATAAGGAGGAAATATCGTTGTACAAGCAATGGATTTGTTGGGCAAGTTAAAAACGAAATGCTAAGAGTAAATCACAACATTAATCGCGGAGCAATGAAGGGAAAAAAATGCCTAGGAGACAATTTATTTCTGGGAAGAGAATTTGTCCTACACTTATTATCCATGAACAAGAAACTAGGGAATTTGAATCTAAATATTTAACACCGGAGTGAAATACAGTCTATTCAGATTCTGGCCGACCACTCAGGCACAGACTAATAACTTAAAGGATAAATGAACAAAATATAAAAACACAAACTCTTGGTATTAAAAACAATAAAAACACAGAGTGAAATAAAATAATGGCTTGCGAACCAAACACAGTCTTCCTCAATAATAATACAAACACAATAATAATCCCAACCAGAACCAGAACTACAATAAAACACATTAATAAAACAAAGATCAAAAACAGAAATTTAGTTACCCTTTTTCAATTTCACATGACGCACTATTGCCCGGATAAAATTTCCTATGCATAAAATAAACGAGTATTTTTCTTTTAACAACATCTATGGAAGTGAGATTTCGAAAATGAAGAAATACATTATCGAAAAATTGAGCTATTATTCAATACAAATTATGTACATGCGTAACATAGCTAAATGCGAAGAACCGGAAGTGACTATCTCACGCTCACGCTCCATCCAACTCCGACTTGTCGACCGATGAGACCTCACCAATACCTCCCAGCCAATGCTAGGGGTACTTTTCTTCCCCCTAAGCCCCCCAAGCCGCAAAGGGACCACACACACAATACCAAAGAATTCTAGCACCCAGCTCGCCTTGCAAGATCAAGCGACCACTCGCTACCCATGCTCGGTAACGCAAATCCCACAAGAAAGATTTTAGTCAAGATAAAATTTCAGTAGCGTAACGTTACACAAGCCACATGTGATCCATCATCCTCCTCTATCATCCTTTTTATAGAGTTTCTTAGTCATTAGTTTTGCAAACCCTCATTAGATTCCCTTTTCGTTTATTTAAATAGGAAAGGCCTCCCCCATACACATATTGCTCGATCCCCTAGTTGAACTAGAAAATCAATCAATCAATTAATTAATTATTCTATTTCCCTCACCCACCTAAAATATTTCCTAAAAACTCTCCTCGGTGTCCCAATATTCCCTTACAGTTCTTAAATGACATACGCCTTACTTAATTCCTAGTTGATTTCATAAATAGAAAGTCTCAAAGGCTAGTTTCCTTAATAAGTTGGACATTCCCCTTTTCCCTTAAGTTTCCCCTTTTCTTTAAGTTTCCTTTTCTTTTAAGTTTCCCCATTTTTCCTTTTTAACTAAAAATCAATTTAGCAAGTGTAGATAAAAACAACCATTTACCCTTTTGAATAAATTTAATCCTCCAATATAATTTTTACTTTAATAATTAAGGTTTGAATTTATTTACCCCCTTCTTGTTATGTGTCTAATTAATTTTTGTTCAGAGGTTCTACTTCGACCTATATTTTAAATTCACTCGTCTTGGCGACAGTTGTTAAGGTAAAATTTGTTATTAAACTTACTCATCACTTTATTGATTTTAAGGCCGACGAGGTCCTAAGGATGCATAATTTTCTAGGCACTAGGTTTATTAACTTACTAGTTAAAATTGTGATGCGCCCTTTAGGATGCACTACGTGCTCCAAGGATGCCACTCTCATCTTTCCTTTTTATTTGTGCGACATGCCCTTCAATATACACTATGTACTCCAAGGGTTCCACTCGCCTCTTGACTGAATTTGGTAGACGTCAAACCCCTGGAATCAATACTCCATTAGGTGATATTGTGGGAGACTAAGGGCCTCTATGGAATAAGGAACTTGCCTTACTGCACGCCCCTTAGTATCATCGTGAGCGACTGTCACAATCTTCCCTCACGACATTGTGGGTATTCTTGAACTAGGTAATTGTTAACCTACAGTTTGAGCCACGAGTGCTAATGGGCCGTGGTAGGGCTGGTGCCACACCTCTTCCTCAATGTATCTTGTTGTCATGCATGACCCCTCTACTCTAAATGTGAGTCTGGTCGAAAATATATCATCATCCTACATCCATCAATGAATCATGTTAGTAATAATAATCAATCATCATAACATCTAATCATATGTACATATGTCACATCAACAACATTTAAACCATAAGAGTCCACTCCCTGACTCGATCTGGAGTCCAAGGGGTTTCATCGATGCCTCGACATCCTCAATGTCCAGAGTCCTGCACACTCGTGAGAACCCAGTCAATATCACCTGTCTATGTAAATACAACAAAATAACATATCATCAAATCCATAATATCTCATAATCCTAGTCACAACAACCAATAGTATAATGATCTGGATCACTTGCATGCAAGTGTCCTCAAAGAATAAGTTCGCTCGGTGCATGAAAGAGAGGGATATTACATACACCTCCTCTTGTTTTAAACTTCATCCCGAAGTTTCATTTTATGTAATTTATTAAATAAAGTTTATCATAATATCATAGGTCTAGACAACAAACAAAAATGGAAACTATTGACGCATATCATATGTGTCCTCCTAGGTTGTCGAGTGAGGACTATAGTTTTCCCACTGGACCTTGACTTGATCTATTGTTTAACGTCGTAGCTATCAAATGCGATGGTCCATCATGCAGATTGGATCCACCGTGAGAGCACCCTTTCCTGATACCTGCAAGGTACTCATGTCAATAACATGTGTAGGACCGCTAACATAATGTCTAAAAATAGATACGTGAAAAACATCGTGCATACGCCTCAAATAATTAGGCAAGGCTATTCAAGAGGCCATAGGCCCCTTATTTTCCACAATCTCGGAGGGTCCCATGAACCTAGGAGAGATTTTAGCACCCTTTCCAAACTTGATCGAACTCTTATGCGGTTTCACCCGCAAGAAGACTCGATCGCCAACTTCATAACTACGATCGACACAATGCACATCAACATAACTCTTATACCGATCCTGCACTTCCTTGATCCTTCATCTTATTATTTTCATTTTGTATTCCATTTATTAGATCGCTTCTGGTCCCACTAGGACTCTATCCTCATGTCAATCCCAACTCAAAGGCATCTAACATGGTCGCCCGTAAAGAAACTCTAAAGGCACCATCTTAATGGTGTTTTGATAAATTTTGTTTTATGCAAACTATGCCAGTGGAAATAACTCTTCCCAATGCTTTTTTTGGTCCACAACGTACATACGCAACATATCCTCCAAGATTTGGTTTTTTCTTTCGGTCTCCCCATCTATCTTCGACTGATATGCGGTACTAAAGTTAAGCTGGGTTCCCAAGGCCTCTTGAAAACTAGTCCAAAATCGTCCTATAAACACCGATCCTCTATAAGATATAATCCTTTTAGGCACACCATGTAGCCTCACAATCTCACTGATGAAAACTCTAGCTATGTTAGGTGTCTGGTACATCATACACATAGGAAGAAAATGAGCACTCTTCATCAGAGTGTCGACTACCACAAACATCGAGTCATGTATCCTTTCCATCAGTGGAAATCCAACAATGAAATCCATCGAAATGACCTCCCATTTCAATTCTGGCATAGCGTGCAACTGTAGCAATCCTGTTGGATGTCTATGTTTAACCTTCACCTACTGACATTCTAGACATCTTTCCACGTAGTTGACTATGTATGCCTTCATTCCTTTCTAGAATAATAAGGGTTTAATGTCTTCCCTCATCTTCGTGACTCCAGGATGAGCCGTGTACGTTTCTCTATGAGCTTCATTTAGGCTCAAATCCTCAACTCGTCATCGAGAGGTACATAAATTTGACTTTTAAATATCAATAATTCATCATTGTCCACAGTAATTCCATCAAATTTTGGGACCATCATTGTGTTTTGTTTGATAAAAACTTGACCTCTTTGTACCGGTCATCATCAATCTATAAACTTAGGATATTTTCACATAGATTTGTCTAACAAGGCATCACCAAAAATATGCGTGGTCTCCGACTCAGGGCATCTGCCACTCTGTTCATTGTTCCTTTTATGTAAGTAATCTCGAAATCATACTCGTTAAGAAATTATGACCAATGTCGGTGTCGTGAGTTCAAGTCGCTTTGCGTAAATACATGTTGTAGACCACAATGGTCCATTTTTAGTTTAAATTTCCGTCCAGTAAGGTAGTGTCTCCAAAATCTCAAGGCATAAACAATGGATAACAAATACAAATCATACGTCGCATAGTTCTCCTCATACCTTCTCAACTTTCTTGATATGTCAGCGATCACTCGACCGTCTTGCATCAAGAATCTGACTAATCCCTCCTTGGATGTGTCAGTGCATACCAAGAACTCCACGTCCATGTCAGGGTCCTTTAGTATCAATGTTTTTCTCAACAACTCCTTGAGCCTTCGAAATTATTCCGTGCATTTCTTGGTCCAAACAAACTTCTTGTTCTTCTTCTACAATTCCGTGATCGGATTTTCTTTCTTCGAAAAAACCTCAATGAATCGTCGATAGTATCCCGCTAAACCCATGAAGATATGCACTTTAAGGACATTCGTCATTGTAGGCCATTCCATAATATCCTCAAACTTTGCTGGATCCACAGTGATACCCTCGTCGGAGATGACATGCCCTAAGTAGTGAATCTTCAATTGATAAAATGATCATTTAGACAACCTCCCATACAACTTGTTCTCTCGTAGACATTATAGTACCATGCGCAAGTGCTCGTCATGGTCCTCCATTTTCTGAGAGTAAATAAAAATATTGTCGATGAATACTTGGAAAAACTTGTCCAAGTATTCGTGGAACACCCCATTCATCAAACTCATAAATACCCCTGGGGCGTTCATGAGTCCAAACGGTAAAAAAGTAAACTCGTAATTTTTGAACCTCGTCTTAAAGGGAGTCTTAGGGATGTCATTCTCCTTGATCTGTAACTGGTGATACCTTGATCTCAATTCGATATTTGAAAACACTATCGCACCCTTCATCTGATCAAATAGATCATCAATACTTGGAAATGGATAATAATTGTTGATCATTGCCTTGTTCAATTGATGATAGTCAATATAGTGTATCTACAACCCATCCTTCTTCCATATGAATATAACAAGAGTAGCCCACGATGACACACTTGGACGTATAAGTCCTAGGTCCAACAACTCCTTCAGTTTCATTTTCAACTCCTGTAACTCTAGGGTCAAAATTTGATAAGGTGTTCTTGCTATCGGTTTAGTTCCTAGTTTTAGATCAATGGTAAATTCCAACTCCCTCTCTGATGAAATCCCAAGTAACTCCTTAGGGAATATGTCAACAAACTCTCTCACCACCAGAAGGTGTTCTAGACCTTCCACTACACCCTTCTCGTTTAACGCAATCATCGCATAAATATTACATCCCTTGCGCATGCTCTTTCGTAGCTGCAAGGAAGAGATGAACCTTAGGGAGAATCCTTGGTTCCTACCTACAATCACATGTCTCTATCCCTTGCCATTGACCAAGCTCAATTGTTTTGTCTTACAGTCGAGTATTGCATCATGTGATTCCAACCAGTCCATACCGATCACGATGTCATAAGACCCTAATGTTGTGACATAAAGGTTGGACCTAGTGACAAAGTCTCCCAGGTTAAGGCTACATCCAACAACCTTCCCATCAACCTTTTATTTGGCTCTCGAAGCCATTTCTGCAAATATAAACTCGTCTCATTCGACTGCCTTTACCTTAATTATTTTTAGTGTTGGACTAGAAATAAAACTCTCGGTAGCACATGGATCTATCAAAATACTAACGGTCTAGTCAGCAATGGTACCTAACGTCTCGATCACAGTTGATTGGTGCTCTGCTTGGCGGTTAATCATCGCTGCATGAATCCGATGGGCCTTGCCCAAATATCCCATGGTGGTGGGTCCAACTGATCCAAACGCTATGGTCCTCTCCACTAGGAAATCATGCTGGTAATGTGGCTCCCCACATGTCCCACACCCTTTCTTTGGTCCAGTACTCCTGGTACCCAAAGTATAAGCTCATGTCCCACCCGCCCGGAACCCTGGTCTATTTTGCTTAACCAGCCTAAACTACTGGTGTTGTGGTCGATGTTGTTACTGGTGTTGTGGTCCTCATTAAGGAGTCTGCTACTGAGGTGTTGGTCGTCGAGATGTAGTGAAAGTGGACCCTCTCTAGAAGCCACAATATCCTGTCGAATGTCTAGCTAGTGTCTGATGCTGCTGCACACCAGATGACACCTACCCCGCTAGTCTCGCTGGAGTCTTTCTCTGACCCCACTAATAAGCTCCTCCTCTGCTATGAGGGCCTTCTGGACAATGTCATGCAAGTTTTGAGGCATCAAAATCCTAACCTTTGCACAAATTCTACCATTAAGGCCAAACACGAACCTATTGACCTTAAGTTTCTCGATATTCGGGTGCGGTGCATACCGAAGTAGCTCCATAAAATGAGCCTCATACTTGGGCACCCTATGACCGCCCTACCACAAGGTGTTGAACTTGTTGAGATGATTCTCAATAAATTGCTAGGATAGATACCTCTCTCGAAACTGTTCCTCGAACAATTCCCATGACACGTCTTCGACGACTATGTTCAATTGCGGCATGAGCGTCTTCCACCATAGAAGAGTGCTTCCCTTCAGTTTAAAGACCACCATGAAGAACATCGACTTGCTCTCCAGGGGGTTATACTCTAAGGGCACGGTCACTTCTAGAGGCGTCGCACCTCCTTCCATGGCACCACGTTGTGAGCCTCTGTGGCATCTTCTAATCGAGATCACTGCATGGACACATTAAAGTTTTAATTAGCACTAGGTTATTACTCAAGGGTTTACTGCAATGGAAAGCATGGTGATCCACATTCACAGGGTTGAACCTGCTCTAATACCATATGTAATAGCCCTATTGTTACGAAAACAATGCGACATAAAACAAGGATTTTTTTTTTCCATTTATCATTAGGAAAATAAACATCGCAATTAATAATGACATCGATGTCACAACGGTTGACATATTAGTGAAACACTAATAACACTGTAACAACGTGCATGCCGTAAGCTCACATGATATTGTAATGAATAACAAAACACATAATGACACATTAGTAATCTAGTTCTAAATCAATCAAGCATCATTAATATTTATTGGTGCATTCGAACAGATGCTAACAATCATTTTATCTATAAGGCGCAAGAATTCTAAATACCCATCCAGTCACAATCTCATTAAGGCCAAGGTGCAAGAAAATTAAGTAAGCAAGGACTAATCATTATGGACCTACAACATGTGCAATAACAACTGATTCTAAGCGGTTAAGTGTCCTTGTTATCGATTTTGCACTAGAGCCCAACCCCTTTTATTACAAGGCATCAAGAGATCAATAAAAATTGAGCACACTTTAAACTATTTACAATGCGCTAAGGAATGAATCTTGAACTATTGAGACATGTAACCCAATGCGCCAGGGGTCCGAATACCAAATCCATCACTACTACAAGTACCAACAATGGTAAACCCTTCAGTGTAATTTTAATAATCTTGTTTAAAGCAACCTTCTAAAGTCCGTTACAACCATAACATCGATAAGCGACTTGTACAAGCTTTGGACCAACCACTACTTTATATTTACCATGAATGTACTCACTTAGTTGCAGTTACTAAGCTATTAATCAAATTATGAAACCCACCAATCATTAATCCATGAAGTGATTAGAAATTATTCGCCAATTTCTGAAATCCACCAACATTTATTTACGTAGTAATTGCATTATTCATCATATGCTGAAATCCTCCAACATTAATATACACAATAATTGCATTATTTGTCAATGTTGAAATCCACCAACATTAATTTAAGCAATAATTACATTATGTTTATGGAGCTGATAGTAATTGCCTGAATTTACATTATAAATAAATCACATGGTAATTTCCCATAATCATAAAACTGATAGTGATTTCCAGAATTTACATTATAAATAATTCACACAGTAATTTCCTATAATTATAAAACTGATAATGATTGCCATAATTTACCTTTCAAATAATTCACAGAGTAATTTCCTATAATTATAAAACTGATAGTGATTGCCAGAATTTACCCTGTAAATAAATCGTACAGTAATTTCCTATAATTATAAAACTGACAGTGATTCCCAGAATTCACATTATAAATAAATCACATAGTAATGAAACACAATGAATCATGCCTAATAAACCGCTCGGTGGGTGACACGATTTTTCTACGGAATAAAATTCTATTCTAAATATATTCCTATAAGAACCGCGATTTTGCATTCCAAAATTTCTTATTTAAGGAAAAATTCACTCATAATCTATGTTTGTAAGAGCCACAATTTTGCATTCCTGAAAATGTTTTATTTAAGAGAAAAATCCATTCATAATCATTCCTATAAGAACCACGATTTTGCATTCCAAAATATATTATTTAAGAAAAAAATTATTCATAATCTATGGATGTAAGAACCATTATTTGCACTCCTAAAAAAATGAAAAGAGGTTTGGTACGATACAACGAGATTCACTATGGGATAACATGATTTGTTTGAGGAAAATAAACAAAAATATGGATGAGCAATGGAAAATAATGCAGGTTTACACCCCTTCAATGCAGAGAAGATATGAAATCGGTGGGCGATGAAAAATGGAATCTGTTGAGTAAAGATCACAAAATTGTTGAGAAGTAAGGAGGAAATCCTATTGTACAAGCAATGGATTTGCTGGTTAAGTTAAAAATGAAATGCAGAGAGTAAATAACAACATTAATCATGGAGCAATAAAGGGAAAAAAAACCCCCATGAGAGAATTTCTTGCTCGACAGAGAATTTATCCTACACTTATTATCCATGCACAAGAAAGAAGGGCATTTGAATCTAAATATTTAACACCGGAGTGAAAGACACTCAATTTATCTCGTGGATGGTTGCTTAGGCACAGACTAATAACGTAAAGGATAAAGGAACAGAAGATAAAGACACAAATTCTTGGTATTAAAAACAATAAAAACACAGTGTAAAATAAAATAATGGCTCGAGAACCAAACACAATCTTCCTCGGTAATAATACAAATGCAATAATAATCCCAATGAGAAATAGAACTAAAATAAAATGAAGTAATAAAACAAAGCTCAGGAAAAAAAAATTTAGTTACCCTTTTTCAATTTCACACGGCGCACTATTGCCCAGATAAAATTTCCTATGCATAAGCTAAAGGAGTCTTATTCTTTTAACAACATCTACGCAAGTGAGATTTCGAAAATAAAGAAATACATGATCAATAAATTGAGCTATTATTCAATACAAATTATGCACATGCGTACCATATCCAGATGCGAAGAACCGGAAGTGAATGTCTCGTGCTCGTGCTCCATCCAACTTTGACTTTCCAACCGATTAGACCTCTCCGGTACCTCCTAGCCAACTCTAGGGGTACTCTTCTTCCACCTAATCCCCCAGATATGCAAAGGGGCCACACACACAATACCATAGAATGCTAGCACCCAGCTCGCCTCTCAAGTTCGATCTAGCACGCGTTACCCGAGCTGGGTATACCAACTCCCAGAAGAGAAAGTTTAATCAAGACAAAACTTCAGCAGCGTAACGTTACACAAGCCACATGTGATCCATCCTCCTCCTCTGCCATCCTTTTTATAGAGTTTCTTAGTCATTAGTTTCTCAAACCCTCATTATATTCCCTTTTTCATTTATTTAAATACGAAAAACCTCTCCCATACACATGTTGCCCGATCCCCTAGTTGCACCAGAATATCAATTTATTAATTAATTAATTATTCCTATTTCCCTCACACACCTCAAAGATTTCCTAAAAACGCTCCTTGGTGTCCCAATATTCTCTTACAATTCTTAAATGACTTACGACTTACTTAATTCCTAGTTGAGTTCCTAAATAGAAAGTCCCAAAGGCTATATTCCTTACTAAGTTGGACATTCCCCTTTTTGCTTAAGTTTCCCCTTTTATTTAAGTTTCCCCCTTTTTCCTTTTTAACCAAAAAATCAATTTAGGAGGTGTAGATAAAAACAACCATTTACCCATTTTAATAAATTTAATCCTCCAATACAATTTTCACTTTAATAATTAAGGTTTGAATTTATTTACCCCTTTCTTGTTATGTGTCTAATTAATTTTTGTTTAGAGGTTCTACTTAGACCTGGGTTTTAAATTCACTAGGCTCGGTGACAGTTCTTAAGGGAAAATTTGTTATTAAAATTACTCATCACTTTATTCATTTTAAGGCCGACCAGGTCCTAAGGAGGCATAATTTTATAGGAACTAGGTTTATTAACTTACTAGTTAAAATTGTGATGTGCCCTTCAGTATGCACTACGTGTTCCAAGGGTTCCACTTGCCTCTTTCTATTTTATTTGCGCGATGTGCCCTTCAATATGAACTACATGCTCCAAGGGTTCCACTCGCCTCTTGACTGAATTTGGTAGATGTCAAACCTTTGGAGTCAATACTTCGTCAGGTAATCTTGTGGGAGAATAAGGGCCTCTAAGGAATAAGGACCTTGCCTTATTGCACGCCCCTTAGAATCATCGTGAGTGACTGTCATAGGTTGTCATCACAACATCGAGCATCTTATTGAACTAGGTAATCATTAACCTACAGTTCAATCCACGACAGGAGTGCTAGTAGGTTGTGGCAGGGTTGCTGCCACACCTCTCCCTCAATGCATTTGGTTGTCTTGCATGACCCCTCTAATCCAAATGTGATTCTGGTCGGAAAGCTATCGTCAGCCTACATCCATCAATGAATCATGTCAACAATAATAAGAAATCATCATAACATCTAATCATATGTACACATGTCACATAAAAAACATTCAAACCCTAACAATCCACCCCTTGACTTGATCCAGAGTCCAAGGGGTTTTATTGATGCCTCAACATCCTCAATTTCCAGAGTCCTTCACACTTAGGAGAACCCAGTCAATAACACCTGTCTATGTAAATACAAAAAAATAACATATCATAAAATCCACAATATCTCATAATCATTATCAAAACAACTAATAGTATAATCACCCGAATCACTTCCACGCAAGTGTCCTCAAAGAATAAGTTTGCTCAGTGCGTGCAACAGCAGGGTGTTACACATATTCTCACAATGTGAAAAACATGGTATTATCACATGACATAGATAGTAACATTGCAATGTGACTCTACATTTCCCTATCATTGCACTGTGACAAACATAGCCCCATCGTCACATTGTGATGAACATAGTCATATTGTCGCACTGTGACAAACATAGCCTCATCATCACAATATGATCAACATAGCCTCATCATTGCAACGTGATGAAATCAACCTCACTATAATGTAACATTGCAATGTGATGAACATTTCCCCGTCATTGCAATGTGTCAAGAATAACCCTATTGTCATAGTGTGATGAGCATAACCATATTGTCACAATGTGATGAACATGGTAGAATCACATGAAAGACATAGTAATGTTCCAATGTGATGAACACTTCCCTAGGATCCCAATGTCAGAAACATATCCCCATTGTCACATTGTGATGATAATAGCCATATTGTGCCAATGTGACGAACATATCCTCATTGTCGCAATGTCATGAACATAGCCTCATCATCGCAATGTGATGAAACTAGACCTATCATCCTAATGTGATGAATGTAGCCATAATGTTGCATTGTGACAAACATGGTATTGTCACATTCTGAAAAACATAGAAACATCACAATAAGGTGAACATATCTTGTCGTCGTAATATGATGAGCATTGTCCTATCCTTAGAATGTAATGAACATATGAATATTGTCGCAATGTGACGAAATTAGCCTCATCATTGCAATGTGATGAACAATGCATCATCATCACATTGTGATGAAAATATCTTGATGTCATAATGTGAGAAACATTTTGAAATTTCACAATGTATCAAACATAACCCATTGTCACAATGTGATGTATACAACCTATTGTCGCATTGTGACAAACATAGCCCAATATTGGAAAGAGGTGACCTATTGTTAAGAACCAAACATCAATATAGCATGGAAAAACCACAGGAAAAGTACTCAACGCCTTGAAACTGAGATAATTTCAGATAATAAGCCTCTTCAAGGGGGCAACCTCCTTTTACCCCACTTAAAATGTTCAAGTACAAGAT
>ML778837.1:684163-728291 GCA_009831015.1 Picea engelmannii
ATTTCAGATAATAAGCCTCTTCGAGGGGGCAACCTCCTTTTACCCCACTTAAAATGTTCAAGTACAAGATGATTCAAAATGAAAATGTCTCCTTGGTATATATAGGAGACTAGGAGATATAATTACAAATAATGGCCTAAAGCTGACATAATTAAAATAACATTACTAATCTAAATTACAACTAATGGCCTAAGCCGACATAAATAAAATAGCATTACTAATCTAATATGCCCCAATTAAGGGGTAATGGGCCAACATTAGGGCTTAACACCTATTTCAATGAAAAAATGTGTCTGTAATGTGTTTATGATGTGTTAAATTCATGTTTCTATATGTTACATTTAATTCATTATATATATGATGCGTTTATATTTATGTTGAGTTTTTAATTACCTCTCATCCAACATAAATTATATGTGTTTAACTAATTTTTTTATATGATGCTTTAAATTCATATATATATATATATATATATATATATATATATATATATTAAACACATCATAAACACATATAATTTGAGTATATATATTGTATTTAATGATGTGTTTAATTCATTATATATGGTAGTGTTGCATGAAAAACATAGTAACGCCACAATGTGATGAACATAGCCTCATTGTCGCAATGTCATGAACATAGACTCATCATCACACTATGACGATAATAGCCCCCTTGTCCTAATATGTCTACATAGCCATGATGTTTCATTCTAACAAACTTGGTCTCGTTGCATTCTGACAAGCATATCAACGCTGCAATTTGATGAACATAGCCTTTGGTCGAATGCGATGAGAATTTCCCTGTAATCACAATCTTATGAACATAGTCATATTTTTGCAATGTGACAAACTTAGCCTCATCGTCGCAATATGATGAAGAATGTATCGTCATTGGAATTTGATGCAAATATCCTCATGTCGTAATGTGATGTATGCAACGCAATGTTGCATTGTGACAAACATAGCCCAATATTGCAAAGAGATAACCATTTCCCAATGTTGTAATGTAACGAGCATAACCCACTACCAAAATGTGACAAACCTATTCCAAAGCAATAATGTGTTTCTAATGTGCTTATTATATGTTTAATTCATTTTTTTATATGTTGCATTTAATTCATTATATATATATATATATATATATATATATATATATATATGATGCATTTATATTTACGTTGAACTTTTAATTACCTCTCATCCAACATAAATTATATGTGTTTAATTAATTATATATGTTTTTATTTCCCGATGTCACAGTCTGAAGAAGATAACCCAGTTTTGGACTATGACAAACATATTCTAATGCCATAATGTGGCAAACAAAATCCCTTCATCATAATTTGATGACCATAACCTTATGATGTCATGTGACAAAAAAAAGTTGGTGTCACAATGTGACAAAGAAAATTCGATGTCATAATGTGCTGAACAAAAAAATGATGATCATTGCAATACGGTAGTGGTTAAACATAATGAATATGGCCAATCATAATCATATCCACATGGTCAGCTAAGGTCATCCTTGGGCATGGTCAACCACAATAAACCACAATCAACCATGGTCATGGTCAACCACACTAAACCATGGTGAAGAACAACCACAGTTAACCATAGTCAACCTTTCCTTCCCAAAGTCAACTAAGGCCTACCAACGTTAACCATTGTAATGGTCAACCATAGTCAACCATGGTCATTGTCAATTAATGTATTACTATATTAATACTTTAATAATGTATGACTACTTTGATAATGTATTTATTAATGTATTAATACTTTAATAATGTATTTATTAATGTATTACTATTTTTTAATGTATTATTAATGTATTACTTTATCACTGTATTAATATTTTTTTAATGTATTCATACTTTAGTAATGTATTTATTAAAAATGTGTTTATGTGTAAATTAATTAAATTAATACATTATAGTATACATTAATGTATTAATGTCCTTCATAGTCATGACCATAAAAAATCGTGATCTCATGGTCAACCATAATTAACCATGGTCATTTTCACTAAATGTATTAACATATTGATACATTAATAATGCATTACTACTTTAATAATGTATTATTTTATTACTGTATTAATATTTTATCATTGTATTAGATAATAATGTATTAATGCATTAATAAATTATTATTGTATTAATACTTTAATTTATATATTTTATTAATGTAATAATGTGTAATGTATTGATACTTTACTTTATACAAGGTCGAGAACATGTGTTTCCTCCTTGGAGGTCATAGGTTCAAATATAGAGGGGGGTTGGGCATGTATATCTCTCCAAACTTTAGTAGTCAAATTCTTGCATGGAGGGGGTCCCTTGTCACACAAACAATGAAGTCTCATACACCAATTTAATCATCGATCAATTAATAAGTTATTTTATACACTAATGTTAATTAATAATTTAATTTATACATTACATTTATACATTAATAAACCATTAATATATACATTAACACATTAACACATTAATATAATATATTAATTTAAGTTATTACTATATATTACATTAATGTAATAACTAATTCATACAATAATTATGTATTAATACATTAATGGTTGTCGCTAAATCATGTCAGTCGTCAACTAGAAATAGCCACTTTATAAAAGTGGTTGATATATGTCAATCGATGCCATTTTACACCTTTCTAAATTAATCACACCAATCAACATATATCAACCACTTTTATAAAGTGGTTGTTGCTAGTTATGCCAAAATACGTACACCTATTGGAAATGGGCACATTTAATGATCTTTTAACAATAAATTCCAAATGTATGGTTATCAATTGAATATGTTGGAATATTCTCCGTCGTCCTTCCAAATCAACGAATGAGATCTCATGTTCATAACTTTCTAGCATTTTTGAATGCATCCATTAACAAGACCGTATTCAAATTGTCAGAAATGTTTGGATTGAATGAAGTTTCTATCCATCTCTTCATGTCGAGTAAGTTTCCCCAAATATAAGTTGATCATCGAAAGAAGTTTTTTCTTTTTTCCCTGTTAAATTGTGTGGTTGTTTCTCTAATCCTCCTTCGACAAGACGATATAGGTTGACAAGTAATTGTTATAATATTTTTTTTTCCATTTTTTTTTAGAATTTTAATTTATTGGATATTGAAAAACAAAAAAAATAAAAATTTTAAAAAAATCGATTTAGATTAATTTTTATTTTTGTGATTCCATAATTAATATTGATTATTTAATTTATTTTTATTTTATTTTATTTTATTTTGAATTCATAAATTATAATATTATTTTTTTTATAAATTTATAAAATTAATACTTCTCTGCGGTTTTGAATAGGAATAATATTTCTCTATGGTTTTCAATGGGAATAATACTTCTCTTTGGTTTTTAGTTTTTTTACCCAGAATAATCTTTGTAGTTCTCTCAGTTTCTATGGAACTTCTCTGCAATTTCTTCGATTGATCAATTAACATGTGAAATGAGGTGAGTCACTTTTTACTTTGATTCAATTTTAATTTAAAATGTATTTATAATTTTTTTTTTTTTTGTAAGTTAAAAAAATATATTGAAACCTACTAGAGTGTAAAATTTATAGTTGGCAGAATAGGCTTAGAGACCATGGCAACATCGCCCTGGTGGGAAACCGATGTTGCCACATGTCCATAGAGTTCCCAATTGTCCATGCAGTTACAATGACAGGAAAAAGAGAAAGACATATAACAAAAAATTGTGCTAAGACTAGAAGCTAGAGTGCCTCGCAGGGCTGGAACCTAGTAAAATAAGATGAATGGAAACATCAAAAAACAATTGAAACCTGAGAATGTTGGAGTCATACAAAGCTAGGGCCTGGCATTCATTGTCTGTGGGTCTTACGCCATGTCATTGGCTGGAATCCCTGTATCCAGAGTGGTGTGTCGAAGAGCACAAAGAAGAGCCTCTAGGCACTCCTCGAGATGTTCCCGATGTTCATCTCTATTCAATATCTCCTTGATGTCACTCTTGACTTCCATGACTGATATCTGGATAAAATCCATAGAATTCTGCAAATTCAAGAGCCCATCGCACGAAGACCAAGTTGGAGGGAGAGAAGGGGTAGGTGGAGCATCAAAAGAATAAGGAGGGGAGGTGGAAGAAGGGAGAGGGGAGGAGGAAGAATTGAGGGGGGTGGTTGGACTGGGAGGAGTGGAGGGAGGGGGGATATGGGGTGGATACTAGTGGATAGGCGACAAATCTGGGCTGAGCTTTGGTGCAAAGCCAAGGGAATTTCCCAAATTATAAAACCACTCTACTCTACGAGTCCAAGGAGAGGACAAAGGAGGGAGTTCCAGAGTGGTAGCTCATTCAGGAGGGAGTTACAGAGTGGAGGCACAGACAAAATCTTGAGGCAATTTCTGAGGAGCTTACCTACCGTGACCTCATGAGCCTTTGCCCCTTGCATTATACCAAGATTCTCCACGCTTCGATTTTCCTCATTGGCATGTCATCTAAAAGAAAATGAACCAAAGGTGGAGTGGAGGGAGGAGCTCGAAATGGTGGAGGAGGGGAGGGGTAAGCTTGAACCAGAGGCGAAGAAAAAATCAGACTGAAATGTGACTGCGAGGAGCTAGAGGTAAAGGATGAAAATGTGTCAAAGGCTCCATCGATGCAAAACAAAAACTGTGAATTTGAGGCTTGTGATGGGACTGGTTAGGAGGCCATCCCATCGCATTAGCCACCTCTATGAGATGGAGTGCCATTTCCATAACTATCTCTATGAAAGGATGAAACTGGGGGTACGTCGAATGATAAAATGAATGCATAGCTTAAATTCTTGGTGGGAGTGCATTTTTCGGTGGTGTAATGTTGTGTGGGTTGTGGCCAAGTGTCCGCCAGGTGTGGCCAGGTGTCCCACTTGGACAATCGTGAAATGTTCCCATAGACACCCCATCTGAGGGGATATATTTATAATATATTAATGTAAAGATATTTAAATATATTTTATTTATTTTTTATTTTAAGTTTCATAAGTAAAAGTTGATTTGAGAGATAAATTCAATCCAAAATAATAATTGTTACATTTTTTTTCTCTTCTTTTCAATATGAGCACTCCACAACCTATTCCAAAAACTCATCCTAACAAGGGGAGGCCCCCCAAAATCACCCTAGAGATCCTTTATGATTATATGGAATTAGTAGAAAAAAGGACAAAAGAGGAAATGAAAACAATTTGACCCTTAGTAACATGGAAAACAAATTGTATATCAAACCCATCAAAGAGGAAATGAATAAGCTAATCGAACTAGACCATGAGCATGGGTAAAAAAAGAGCCTTGAACTCATATTTTTGGTATAAAATAAAAACAAGAGGAGGATAAGCTAGCAATAGTAAAAGAATAATTAAATAATAAATCACAAATTGATGCAATTTACCTCATAGAAGCAAAGAGGCTAGGAAAATTAATTGATCACAAAGATAGGTTGATCTGTGTCAAAGTAAGTTGTAATGACCATAAATATAACATACTTAGTAAATATCTGAGCTTAAAAGGGTCAAGAATATTAATAAATGAAGACCTCATTCCTGAAGACCAAGTTGAATTAAGTAAGGAAGTTCAAAAGGTAAAAGAAGCCAGGAAATAAGTAAAATGGACAATAATTAGAAATTAAAAATATATTGTTAGGGATAGAGACTAAAATGTTAATAATAAATAGGAATTTGGGACACTAGGGATCCTTTTTTGGAATTTTCATGGATTTCCATGGTGCAAAGGTCATATGATAAATTGGATCCCGAGTGATATTGATATTATCTGTCTAGTTGAAACTTGGGAGCATGAGAAGTGCAATGTCCCTAACATAGAAGGATTTGTCTTGTGGTCGACATGTAACAAAAAATCCCACTGTAGAGGGATAGGAGGCATAGCTTGTTATATTAGAAATATAATTTCTCCTCACATTCAACTTCATAAGATTGTCTGTCTCAATCAGTACATTTGGATGGAAATTTCATACACCAATGCTAAGAAGATGTATATAGATTTTTTTTTATTTTGCACCTATTTTGTAACGACCTTGACCGTTACGACACAAAAATGACGTACAATAGGTAAAACCCCTTTTAGTAGAATTATTTTTCCAATCATTAGCAACATAAATTCAACAATATAAATCATCCCAACACAACTCGACAACATCAATGAACGAATTACACATGACACAACATCGTAATCAACGCGTCACAACCTACACATCCACAATTTAGTAACGACACGATCACCCATCAACAAGGTGCAAAGGAATTTTTATAACGCACACATGTGACATAAATTTCCATGGGGAAAGAGAACTTAATCACTAATAGATCAAGTAGTGACAAAACTAAGGGGCAATGTAGTCGACACATTCGACATCTACTCCATGGTGTGCGAGAAATATAATATATAACAATCATTCGTTACAATAATTTTTTCTTGACATGAGAAGTAAATAACCAACATCTATTCATTCAAAAGACCCTTCAATGCGTGCAAAAGACTATTATCTAAACATTGTACATTACATCATCCATCGTGCGCATTGGCCTTATCGCTAAATTTAACATGGGTCATCATTATCAATGCACGCAATTATATAAAATTAATTATAGTATAACCCATGGTGCAAGTAAGTCATCAATGCTTATCAACAAAATTCCAAATTTGTTCTTTAGGCACAAGGGTAAACTTGTAACGAACCCCATTGTTTCAACTACATGCGGTGCAAAGAAAGTGCAATTGTTTTTTTTTTTTTTTTTTTTAAGTAGGAAAGTAACAATGACAACAATTAATCAACACAAATTGATGACAAACACAATGCCCAGAATTCATGCAACAGAGAACATAATGACCCAACATACTAGCACATCACGCAACTGGATGCAACAACAAATATCAATTAGACAAATAAAAATGACTACCGGCCCGTCCTACTTTGCAAGGTTAGGACCTCTAGGACACATAAGCAATGCTCAAGCCCAGGTTGCCATCTATTTTGAACAATTAAGGTCTCAAAGTTGGCAACTATTCTGAGGAACAAGGAGGTTTCTACATCCCACCCGACACAAGCAAGACTCCACCTACAAGCTAAAGGACAACATCAATCAACAAACCACAACAGCTTCAACGACCACATATAGAACCTCTACGGCGAGCAAAAACAAATCACATTAAGGCGTTACAAAACCAAGTACAACATCAATTACAACAAACATTACACCCGCATTGATAAGCACAAGACTCCATGCCAGGTTATCATACGCACTTGTCGCTGAAGTGCACATTTATCCCATCATAAGGAATCAAGTCATCGTCGTGCGACAAACACAATTGTAACTAAGGTGCAAACTTAAACAGTCATGAATACTTAAATATCAAGACATAATCACCAAATGCCAGGATTTCCAAGCTTAACTATCATACCTTAATGGAATAAATAATGAGAGCACTCTATTTAGTCAATGCTAACGACACACAATGTAACGACACTTAATACAGGGTTAAATTTTCAACAAAACTCATAATTAAACAATTACCGATATCAAAGCAAGGATTCAATAAGTCCTTAAAAAGTTCCCTGTTGTGAAAACAAATAAAGATTCCATAAGGCAATGATCATAGTATGACCAATTAAACAGTTCAGACTATTGTAAATCTTTTGAACTAATATCGAGAGATAACACATTAATGTAATTAGCCCTTAAGACTCATATAGAAGTAAGTAAGATTGTTAAAATGTGTTAACACATTATTAAAATAAATATGCATAACACTCATAAAAGTAAATATGTGATAACATTAATAAAAGTAACATTAAGAAAAGTAAGATGCGATAACATTAATGAATGTAAATATGTGATAACACATTAATAAAGTAAACCATTATGACAACATCAACCTAAAGAATTTATAAATTGTTGCAAATATTATATTATAGTGAGTGATATTCACACTGTTCATAATAATACATTAATTGTAAAACAATCAACTGATCAAATGGAATAACCACAATAGTAAGTCCCCTGTCAAAAATTCATCTTCCAAAGTCATGACATAAAACTATTCCTAAATTACCAAAACGGCCAGCGCTAACCCCTAAACATTTATAAATCCTTGTGTGATTAATTAATCTCTAGGTGGTTATTTAAATCATTGTGTACTATAATAAAATCTCTGATGATCATTTAAAGGATATAAAAATCTGGGGGTAACTAAACCAAGATTCTCGGATTTATAAAATTTACAATCGCCAACGGTTAGTAAAGGGAGATTCTTAACCAAGGAAATATTAAATATTAAATATGGATTAGATTTAATTAGAGGGTCATCTGTGAGTGAAACATAAATTCACCCATCAAGGGTAGCGCTTCTGCCATGCTCAGAATTCACAGAACAAGTCAAGGGAGCTGCCACTTGGCCAAATGCATTTTTTTTCTTTTCAAGAATAAATAAACCATACTAAGCTTGACATGCACAAGGTAGGTGATATGGTGTTAGTACTATCATGAGTAATTAAAACACAGGAATGCCAATAATTACAACCTTTAAGTTCTTTGCCTGCCATCATACACGCCATTAAATTACAGATAGAACTTGGTAGGAGTCTGGGTCAACAATGCAATCGACAAGATAGAAGACAAGTCTAGATAATCCCTCCTTTCACCATTTTTTTTTTTTGCAATGTTTGCAAAAGGAAATTATTGGCATTGACAATCCCAAGGATAAGATAATTATTCTAGTGACGAGTTATTATAAGGAGTAATTCTAGATTAAGAATTATGAATTAAATAAAACATTCCATTTAAATAAACTTTATTTATGTAGTTCAATGCGGAAGAGAAAAATGTTAATTTGTTTATTTATATGATTCAATGATAAAGTGAAAAAGTTAATTAGTTAAGTATAAAAGGTTCATTTCTGTAGTTCAACCGGAGTTCCAAACCATTGGCTATCCTGCGCTCTGTCGGAAATTACAATTGAGTAAAATGGATGATGCAGGAAAGGAGTAAAATCAATTCGCATCAAAAATGAAATCGCAGCAAGAAATTCACAAGCATGTGATGTTGGGCAAGTTCGGTTCCAAGTAAAAGGATAAACCAAGGGAAACGCTGAAAATGAATGATCTGAATTTTATGAGCAGAAAAAAATGACTACATATTACTAATAGGTGCTTAACAAAAAGTAATAGAGATATAGTAAAAATGGTTTTCTATTCAATAAGGTAATAAGTTGAAACTGTAAAATGCAGCAGAAAACAAGCTTTCGGGAATGGTGGCAGCTTATCTCTGAGAAGAGATGTGACAGTTGTGCTCATTCACAAGAATATGATTACAATGAGGCTCTGAAGCCATTTTTTACAATAAAAATGAATTCCAAAAATCCTAGACATCCAAAAACCTAACCCTAGAAGATGAAGCACCAAAAGTCATGTGGGCCCCGTTTGGGTAAGTTAGTATATCAACTTCCCGGGGTTGTAACTTTTGCATACGATCTTCATCCTAGGCGCATGATAGCTCGTTGGAAAGGTATTTTCAAAGAGATTCATTTTGGGGGAAACATTGAGGGAATTTACATGTTGCACCCCATTTTCCCAAAAAAAGTTGTTTAGGGCCTCAAAAAGGCTCTAGAAGTTTCAGGACCCGAAAAAATGCTAAAAATTGTAAATTACCAAAATTGCAAGAAAAATGTTTTGAGCCA
This sequence comes from Picea engelmannii, assembly GCA_009831015.1. NCBI lineage: Eukaryota > Viridiplantae > Streptophyta > Pinopsida > Pinales > Pinaceae > Picea > Picea engelmannii. The sequence continues at coordinate 693,869 of ML778837.1, forward strand.
GTTGGAAAAGGTGGGTGGCCACCGATATCCACCTGGATCAATCCTCCCTCTTTAGGAAGTAATGGTATCCATTGCATTGAGTTCCTCCATCAGATGAGGAAATTTTTGCTAAATTTGGCCCCGGGTGAGCCACTTGCCTTGGTGCAGGAGTTGCCCTTCTTTGATGACTCGATAAAGATAGATGCTTTGTTCTCAGGTGTCATTGATCTATGTGTGCACAATATAATCACTCGATGCCTATTGTATGCAGTCGGGGTTGAGCTTTGTTGGTTTCAGTTGTTCTGCTACTTCTGAGGTGTCCAATAATGGTGGGAAATAAGGGCGAAGCAGATCCACGTTGAACACTAGGTGTAGGCTAAGGAAAGGAGGAATGTTGACCTCAAAATCATTATCCTCGATGACCTTGGTGATGGTATACACCCCATAACGGAGTGGGAGAAGCTTCTAATGGGGTACTTTAAGGCATTCTTTCTGCAAGTGCAACCAAACTTTGTCGCCCACCTGAAACTTATGTGGCACCCGTTGTTGATCATGGTGTTGCTTGTACTTGTCATTGGACTTCTGTAGGATATCCTGAACCTGTTGGTGGATGTGCTAGATATGCTCAATGAATTGGGTGTATTTTTCATCTTCAGTTGGAGCAGGTGATGAGTCGGTCGAGGTGACCATAAGGGGAAGTGCAACATCTATGGGACCCAATGGTTGGAATACCAACCCCACCTGAAAGGGGATGTGGCCAGTTGAGCTATGTAGGGATCGGTTGTAGCTATGTTGGACATAGGGAAGGCTCTCATGCCATGTGTGAGGGTTCTTGGAATTATACATGCGAAGGATATGAAAAATCATTTGATTTATGACCTAGGTTTGACTATCTGTCTGGGGGTGGAAGGCCATGGATTTGGTGATCTTGGTGTCCTGCAGTGACCAGAGAATCGACGAGAATGTGTTGAGAAATTTTCTATCCCAATCTAAGAAAATGGATTTTGGGATTCCAAAATGTACCCAAACTCATTCAAAGACGAGCTTGGTAGTGGCCTTTGCTGTGATTCTCTTCTTGCAGAAAACCATAATCACCATCTTAGAAAAACGATCAACAACCACAGAAACACAGTCATTTCCCTTCTTGGTGGATGGGAGGCCCGACATTTAGTTCAGTGAGATGGATTACCATGGCCTTTTAGGAGTAGTAATAGGGGTGTACATGCCCTATTTCTTAGTGGTCAGTTTGGGAATAGAATGGGAAGTACAGTACTTGATATACTTGCTGACCTCCTGTCGAAGTTTCAGCCAGTAGAAATGTTTCTGTAGAATCTACACTGTCTTTTCGACGCTGAATTTTCCTACCACCCGACTGTAGTGGTATTCCCATATCATCTTTGCTTGCTCACTTGATGGAACATAGGTATGGCCCAGACGACACAACAACCCATCCTAAATATGGAAATTGTCGACAAGTGCATTTGCACCCAACATTTGGTAGGTAGTGGCAAAGTATGTGTTTGTCTCATAGAGTTGGCTCCATCCATAGATCTCATGGCCGCAAGATTCTATCACTGTAGTGACTGCCACGAATGGTGGTCTGCTGAGGAAATCAATGACATGGTTGGTGCTTCCTATTTTATACTTGATGTTGAGGTGGAATTGCTACATGTATGTGGACCAAATTTTATGGTGGTCATTATGGAATTTTCCTTGTGTCTGCATGAATTGCAATGGCTTATGATCAATGTGGATGATTGTCTCCTTACCAATAATGTAATGTCTCCACTGGTGACAGGCTTTCACAATGGAGTACATTTATTTGTCATAAGTAGGGTACTTATGGACAACATCTGATAGTTTCTCATTATGATAGGCCATGGGGTGGTCATGCTGAGTGAGAATGGCACCCACAACATAGTCTGAATCATTTGTCTCGATCTCAAACGGTTTTTGCAGGTATGGTAGTGAAAGTATTGGGGATGAGCACAAGCGCTGCTTCAAATCATTGAACGCTTGTTGTTGGGACTAGACCCACACAAATTTTGACTTACCACCACCCCTGGTTATTTGGTTGAGGGCCCATGCAATATGGGAGAATCCCAACATGAACCTACGGTAGAAATTGGTAAGGCCCAGGAAGCTCCAAAGTTAAGTGAGTGTGGTTGGGCCTAGCCAGTCACTGTTTACTTGGATCTTGGTTGGATACACATGTACGCCATGTTGATCAATGATGTAGGCTAGGTAATGGACCCTGTCCATGCCGAAGGAGAATTTTTCCAAGTTGGTGTATAGCTTGTGCTGTCGTAGGGTGTGTAGAACCTACTGAATATGTTGCAAGTGTTTGTCCCAAGTCTTTTTGTAAATGAGAATTTCATCCAGATACACCACTACAAAAGTATTGGTGAATGGTAGCAGGATATCGTCCATCATCGTCATGAAAGTGGCTAGATAATTTGTCAAACCAAAGGCCATGACCAACCATTCAAAAATGCCTTCCTTTGACTTGAAGGTTGTATTCCTTACATCTGTTTGTTCTATCGAGACTTGGTGGTAGCCAGACTTTAGATAAATCTTATTGAAGTATTTGGATCCTGTGATTTGATCAAGGAGATCATCGATTCGGGGAATTGGGTATCGATTTCTTACTATGATTTTATTCAGAGCCCAGTAATAAATGCAAATTTGCTAGGTTTTATCTTTCTTTTGTACCAACACGATTGGGCTTATGTAAGGTGATGAGATGGGATGGATGTGCCCCTTGTGGAGAAGTTCTTGGATCTGTCGCTTGATCTCCTCATTCTCTAACAGAGATCAGAGATAGACTAGCCCATTGGGAAATGGTGGACCAGGGGTCATATCGATGGTGTGCTTGACCTTGAAGTGCAAAGGTACCTCGATAGGTGAGGAGAATATATCTGAGTATTCCTACATGACCTTATCTACTTGCTTCTGCTGTGTGGAGAGGTCCGTCGCAAAAACCCTGGATGTGGCTGTGATATTTCACTCATTCTGAGAGTGAATCATGAAGAAGACAAAATTCCTTGTCTGAGAGATGACCTTCTTGCATTGCTTAGAAGAGATCAAGGAAATAACACTAGGTGGGACTGCCTCGGGTATCCTGTACAATTTCCTGTTCAAAGTAATAATAACACTACGAGGGATAGACTCATATACATCATGGCGTTTCCATAAATAAGTTTGGCCCAAAAGAACATCACAAACTTTGAGAGGAGTAACATCACACAATACCTCTTCCTTGAAGGTATTGATGTTGTATGACAGTTGACACTTTTGGCTGACGTGGAGATTGCTTCCTTGGCGGAGCCATCCAATGGTGTAGGGTTGTAGGTGTAACGTTGTCTGCAGGGCTAGTTGCTTGAAGACCTCTGCTGAGATGAGGTTCTTCTCGCTATTGATATCAACGATGAAGTGCATCGGGGTTCCTTTTACCGACATCTGTGAATGGAAGAGGCACTCTCATTCTTCTGGCTCATCTGGTTTACCAGGTTGAAGCTTGGTGGTAGAAACAGTGGAACTGGGTTTCGCATCAATGATCCATATTCCCCTTTCTAGTTCTGACTCAGACTCAGAACCAACATCTGATTCATAGGCTTTCACTTCGGCCACTAGCGACTACTTTGAGCGACATTCAATAGTGTTCTGCCAAGGGCTCCTGTGGAATTCACACCACTTCTCGATGTATTTCTTTTTCTTTTTAATGTCCTTCTTTTCTTGCAGCTTGGACTGGTTGTCCTTATACTATCCATATTTTCTTTTTCCTTTGTTCTATGGGTTGGGCCATCCTTTCCTGGATTTTGTTGTGAGTGGTTCCTAGGCCCAAATTTTCACGTCGTTTGTTTGAGCTTATGCTCGATTTTGACGGCATATCGGTAGGCTGCTCCCAAGGATGAGATGTCCAAAAATTCAATTTTGGTCTAAATGTATATATGTAGAGCACTGCGATACTTGAGCACCATATTTCGCTTCGAATCTTTGATACCTACATTCTTACCAAAATTCAAAAGAAAACCATTTCGATCCTACGCAACAGTTCTTCCAATGTTGTTATGTATGTAAAAATAGTTTTCTTTTTCTTATGTGAGATTACCATTACAATTTATGATTTTACAAAAAATAATCTGTTACAATCACCTTATAAATACATGTGCAAGGAAATCTCATGGAATTTAAATCATCATATGAATACAGTAAAATAAACAAGTGTAAATTAAATTTTATTACAAGTAATAACTTTAACAGGCATACCTTTACTGACGATGACAAGGAGAAGAGGTTCTCTCATGCATTCTCTCTGTCCAGATCCCGATTTTCAACCAATGAGACCTCACCGGTACCTCCCAGCCAACGCTAGGGGTAGTATTCTCCCCCACTAAGCCCCTCGAGCCACAAAGGGGTCACACACACAATACCAGAGAATTCTAGCACCTAGCTCGCCTCGCAAGTTCGAGCTACCATGCATTACCCGATATGTGTATCCCAACTCCCACAGGAGAAAGTTCAGTTAAGATGAAATTTCAGCAGCGTAACATTACGCAAGCCAAATGTGATCCTCTCCTCCTCCGCCATCCTTTTTTTGTAGAGTTTATTAGTCATTAGTTTCGCAAAACCCTCATTATATTCCTTTATCATTTATTTAATTAGAAAAAACCTTCCCCGTACACGTGTCGCCCGATTCCCTAACTGCACTAGAAAATCAATTTATTAATTAATTAAATTGGTCTATTTCCCTCACCCATCTAAAGTCATTCCTAAAAACACTCCTCGGTGTCCCATTATTCGCTTACAATTCTTCAATGACTTATGCCTTACTTAATTCCTAGCTGAGTTAATAAATAGAAAGTTCCATAGGCTATATTCCTTACTAAGTTAGACATTCCCCTTTTCTTTATGTTTTCCCTTTTTTTTAACTTTCCCCTTTTTCTTAGGTTTCACCCTTTTATTTAAGTTTCCCTTTTTCTTAAGGTTTCCCATTTTTATAACTAAGTTCATAATTAGCAGGTTTAGAAAAAACAACCAAATAACCCTTTTATTAATTAAACCTTTATTAAAATTTCCACTTTAATTATTAATGCTTGAATTTTCTTTACCCCCTTCCTGTTATATGTTCAAACAATTTTTTTTTGTTCTAAGGTTCTCCTCAGGCCTAGGTTTTCAATTCACTAGGATTGGTGACAGTGTGTAAGGGAAAAATTAGTTATTAAACTTTAATTATCACATCATTCATTTTAAGGCCGACCAGGTCCTAAGGAGGCATATTTTTCTAGGCACTAGGTTTATTCACTTACCAGTTAAAATCATGGCGTGCCCTTCAAGATGCACTACATGCTCCAAGGTTTCCACTCACCTTTTTCCATTTTATTTTCACGATGTGCACTTCAAGATGCAATACGTGATCCAAGCGTGCCACTCACCTCTTTATGTTCTATTTGTGTGGTGTGCCCTTCAAGACGCACTACGTTCTCCAAGGGTGCCACTCACCTCTTGACTGAATTTAGTAGACATCAAACCCCTGGAGTCAATACTACGCTAGGTGATCTTGTGGGAGACTAAGGGCCTCTAAGGAATAAGGAACCTAACTTATTTCATTCCCCTTAGAATCATCGTGTGCGACTGTCACAGTCTACCCTCATGACATCACAGGTCTCTCAAACTAGGTAATCATTAACCTACAGTTCGAGCCTCGACGAGAGTGTTAGTAGGATATGGAAGGTATTTTTCCACACCTCTCCCTCAATTTATCTGGTTGTTGTGTGTAACCCCTCTAGTCCAAATGTGAGTCTGGTCGGAAATGTATCATCAGGATGCTTCCATCAACGAATCATGTCAGCAATACTAATCAACATCATAACATCTAATCGTATGTACATATGTTACATCAACAACATTCAAACCCTAACAATCCACTCCCTGACTTGATCTGGAGTCCATAGAGTTTCATCGATGCTTCGACATCCTCAATGGCCAAAGTCCTGCACACTCAAGAGAACTCATTCAATAGAACCTCTCGATGTAAATACAACAAAAATAGCATAACATCAAATCCACAATGTCTCATAATCATAATCAAAACAACCAATAGTATAACAACCTCGATCACTTGCACGCAAGTGTCCTCAAAGAATAAGTTCACTCAGTGCGTGCAAGAGCGGGATGTCACAAAAACAATAATCAATCAAGAATAATAAATGAATAGGAGTAAAATAAATACATAACCAGTCGTACTTTCCATTATTCAATCGCAATTTAATCGACTTGTTTCTTTTAAAAACAGGGTGCAAGATCAACCTCTACTACACTTCTAACTACTCAAAGAATGTAATCCAATTACTAAACCCAAGTAAAAGTGAGAGATCATTAAGCATTCAATAACCACTTCATAAAAGGAAGAGAGTCTTACAATCGGTCCACTTCTTGTTCGGTAATAGACAACCTAAGCTCATCTATCAATCCTGAAGTTTCAACCAGTTAAGCATTAGTACTCATCAACAACCATGTTTTAGTGTCATCATGATCGAGATAATGATTCCTCATCCCTTACATGTTGGTGTAATAACTTCAAGGAATGGTTTTATTTTAGTTGAAGTATAAAGTTTTTAAAGTAACATAATCAAATGGGTCTATATCAAATTAGGTGTGTTAGAACACCAATAATCAAGGTAAGGAGATTTGGGGAGCAAGGATCGTTTTCTAAGGGTTTAGGATGTCTATCATTTAATCTTGGATCTGAAATACAAAGAAATAAAATAATAACAAGGTGGAACATTAGAGTCCTCTAAAATGAAGGGGAAAAAGGTCAGCTCAATAAGGTTCGCGTAAAAGGTAAATGAAATTTAAAGACATTTTTTTCTTTTCCATCTCAAACCAATCTCTGGCTAACCTCCTAAACTGACGTGACCCACTTAAATACGACAATAATATTGAGTAAATCCCATTGCATGTCTAATTGGTTAGTGTATTGCACCCAAGGCTCAGGAGGGTGCCTACGATCTTGGAAAACCTACATCAATGCCAACCAAGCGGTCAGTTTCACCCATAACCACCTAGTGTAATCAAAATATGTTTAGAATTTGTGCTATAAGCAATTCTATCATAAGGAAAATATTGTAAAATTTGAATCATGAGAGAGGCTCTATCTTGTTCTAGTCTGGTTTTAGATGAAAAACTTTTGACAGGAACAAAGGAAAATGTAGTCATGCCTATAATTAGAGATGGATTTCCTGTTGAATCTGAAAGCATCAATGAAGAATTATAAAAGACGAGTCTTCTCTTGTAAACCTTGAATGATGTGGGAGGGTCTTAGTTTTTCTAGTATGGTAATTGATGAGAATGTTTTGACAAGAGAGAACAGAAGGGGTTAGGTCTTGTACTTCTCATCCCTTGTTGTATAGTTTTAATGAATTAAGTTGTTCCTCTGACTAATCTCATGTTTAGGTGAATTTTAAAAAATGATCTTCTTGCGGTTGTTCAGTGGAAAGAATTTGGTAGAAGATCAAATCAGTAATCACCATCATATTTTCCAAAAGATTATGGTCAATACCTGTGAGTTTCCATCCTCTTTACTGCTCCCTAGATAAATAAAAAGAATGGAACAAAACATGAATAATAAACAATAAATAGTATAGAGAAAACAAGAGCAAGAGGGAAATGGAAAAGAGGAATGAGGAAATACATTATCTTTGTTTTTCATCTTAAGTTAACATGGATGAATATTTCTATATCTGGTTTAGTGAATTTCCTTTTTGAGCTGAGAAGGCCTTGTTGGATCAAGGAAGTCCCTTCTATTGCAGTAAGTTCTTAATCATGAACAAGGGTCTTTACCACATTCACAGAGCCCCGTTCCCAATGATATCCTTGCATCCTGAGCGACTAGGGGAGTAATTACAGGGGGTGACCATGCTTCAATTAAGGGATGTCAACCCCAACCATAAAATTAGAGTGAAAATAAAAAGAGTCCTAAGATGAGTTCTGTGCAGACTGGTTAAAATGGTTAGGGATGGAGGAAGGAGATCAGAACACCATCAAGAATCCTCCATTTGAAATACTAAAGAAAAAGGGTGGATCCACGACTAAACCATTTTGACCTCTTGCCATCAATGATATTGTCTATCAATGCCTTTATTTCCTTATTCGCTCTAAGTAGGCCATCCCGAGTATTCGACCCAGTCGAGTAGCCTAGGAGAGATAAATAACTCCATCCCACACATAGCCGACAACCATTACACAGGGAGGGGGAATTGATAGGATGCCAGGAAGAGACAATAGTTGATCCTATGTTTGATCGATGCACTCACTTTTAGAGGTGTTTATTCACTCAAATATGGTACTCTTCAGTAGTCGATCCAAGGGTCGATTCCAGGCCAGTTGGTGATGCCAGTAGTAGAGCCCCAGATTCAGCATTGTTGGGACTCGATGAAAAGTGTTGACCCTTCAGGATAGAGATCCCGATTCAAAGTTGTTGATACCCTGATTTGCGAACAAATGTTAATCGCTTCTCGAATCGGGCTAAGGACAACCACCACGATTTCTTTTTTAAAAGGATAAACAATCTCCCAGTGTTCAAATATATTACAAAGAACGGCGAGGGGGGGGTCACTCTCAACTCGAATATATTGAGGGCTCGGTGCCTAAGTTCTCGAACAAGCCAAGATAAGAAGAAAACCCTCTCTACCCAACTTGCCTTCTAGTAATTTTAAAACAGAGAAGGCATAGCTAACCTAAGCAACATTGAATCTACAGTCTTGTAGTATCGTGGGAACATGAGTAAGGAATTATAATGAGCATACTACTTTATCCATGGAGAGATTCACTCGTGCGTACCTATAATGAAAATTTACACATACTATTTCTATACCACCATGCCTTAAGTCATTCTCCCTAAGCACTTCCATAGAAAATAAAAAGAAACCCACCATTAACATTTTCCTCATTGTTAAATTAGTTGAACCAAGGTTAAAATATTCCATCCATATTCATTATCCACACATCAACAATACATGATATATATAAGAAATTTTAGCAGGTGCCACATTATTACAAGGAGCATGTGTTCATGACCAATTAGTGCCTAAATCCATTCCTATTAAATCAACAAATTGAGAAACTAACAACATGATCATTTAAGGAATTTTAACTAAATACCAAAATTACACGTGTACCGTAACCGACGAAAGGGCTTGTTGACGTTCTTCAGAAGTAGGCGTTCCTCCTGTCTCCCATGTACTAATCATTGAGACATCACTAGTACCTCCCAGCCAATGCTAGGGCTACTCTTCTTCCCCCGGAGCCCCCCGAACCACAAAGGGGACACACACACAAAAACCAGAGAAAAATCAGGCTCCCATGTTTCATCGCAAGGTCAAGCTACCACTCCCTATCGAGCTGAGCATCCCAACTCCCACAAGAAAAATCAGTGAAGAAAAATATCAACAACATAACCTTGCGCCTACCATTTGTGGTTCATTCCCCTCCTCCGCCATTCCTTTATAGAGGTTTCTTCATGACTTGTTGCCAATGCACATTAAATTCTTTTTATTAAAAATTAATTAGGAAAATTCTGCCCCCATACACTTGTCACCCGATCCCTTAGTTTCACAAGAAATTCATTTAATTAATTAATTCAAAATGCCAAATTTCCCTCACCCACCTAAAATCTTTCCTAAAAATGCTCCTCGGTGTCCCTTTATTCCCTTACATTCCTTTAATGACTGACTCCTATCTTAAAGCTTAGTTGAGTTTGAAATTAGAAATTTCTCTAGACTAGATTCCCTTCTATGTTCCACATTCCTTTTGTAATTAAGTTTTCCCTTTTTGGTCTAAGCTCTAAATTAACAAGTTTTTCATTTATCCAACAATTTATCTTTTAAATAATTTAATCCTCCATTCATTTTTAAATGAAAATTTTTTACCCCCATTATCTTCATCCCTCTTTTTTTACTTTCTTAATTAATTTTTGGTTCTCAAGTCCAACATAGAGCTAGGATTTAAATTCAACAAGGCTCAACAAAATTGTTTTTAAAGGTAAATTTATAAAATTTTAAACTTTAATCATGCAACATTTATTTTAAGGCTGCCCAGGTCAAATGAGATATTGTTTTCTATGTACATAGGTTCATTGACTCACCAGTGTTAAAACCACGATGTTCCCTTCAAGACACACTACATGCTCCAATGGTGCCACTCACCTTCATTCAAGTTCCATCTATGCGACGTACCCTTCAAGACGCACTATGTGATCCAATGGTGCCACTTGCCTTTTGAATGATTTTCGTAGATGTCAAACCCTTGGAGTCAATACTCCACTAGGTGACCTTGGGGGAGACTAAGGGCCTCTAACGAATAATCATCCTTCCTTATTGTGTGCCTCTTAAAATCTTCATGAGTGATTGTCATAGTCTTCCCTCACAACATCGTGGATCTCTCAAACTAGGTAATCGTTAAGCTACAGTTCGAGCCATGATGAGAGTTCTAGTAGGTTATGGCAGGGTTGCTGGCACACCTCTCCCTCAATATATCTAGTTTTCATACGTGACCCTTTTACTCCAAATGTGAGTCTGATTAACAATCTATCGCCAGCCTTCATCCATCAATAAATTACATGTCAACGATCTATAAACAACATCATAATATACCATTCATATGTCTCCTATGCAATAACAGAATACGCAAACCATAAACTGTCCACTCCGTGACTCGATCCGGAGTCCAAAAAGGCCCATCGGTGCCATCGACATCCTAAGTCTGTCCATAGTCCTGCACACTTAGGAAAAACAAGTCAATAACACCTGTCAATACAATATAATCAAATAAAATATCATCATATCCACAACGTCATCATAATCCGTAAGCAAAATAGTCAATCCTATAAGGAGTCGGATCACTTGCACGTAAGTGTCCTCAAGGAATTATTCCAATCAGGTGTGCGCAAGAGCAGGATGTTGGATATTAATTCTACTTTTTATAAGAAAAAAAATCTAGATAACAATCGTCCCTATAATAATTTAGAACAAGATATTTATAGTTTGAAAAATGAAGGTAATATCGTTCTGCTAGGATACTTTAATGCTAGGACTGCAACTAAACAAGATAATCTTTTAGGTAATGACTCCAACCATAAAAATATAAGTTTTAATAAAAATATATATAATTTTGAAATTTACAATCTATATATATATTAAACATGTTTATATTTATTTGATGATGGTTGTTAACGTCCACATAGACCAAAATTGATATGTGTGTGCGAAAAAGAATTTAAGTTCATTTCACAATAAATATTAATATTGGATTGCATAAGTTTAATTTTTTTTTTTTTTTAACACTTAATGAAATTAAAATTAAATATTTATAAAAAAAATTTAAAGAAAAACATTTAATTTTTATTGATAGATTAAATGAAAATTACATCCTTCGTAAATTGAATAAAAATTACATCTTATAAATAAATAATAATGCATTTACAAATTTAATGTTACATATTTAACTTACATTTAATTTATATTTTATTGAAAAAAAAACTTGCATTAATTTACTTTTTATAGTTAATTTATAACCATGTGTAAAAATTGTATAAATCCATCTACCTCATATAGGAGGCCAACAAGAATTGAATATTGTAAATTATGGAAGAGCATTTATAAAGTGAAAGAAGGCTCCACACAACAACGGTAATTTCATCCTTGAAAGAAATGATCTTATCCACTCATTACTTAGTGTTGTAGGTTTACATAATTTAATCAAACATACGTTTTAATTTAAATCAAACACAAGTTTTTTAAACAACTTAATAATCTCATTTATATATAAAGAATACATAATTTACATTCATTCTTAAATATTAAATATTAAAAATATATAAGTTATAAAATTTAAAAATTTTTAATAATTCAAAAAATATTTTTTTAATAAATATTTTTTAAAAAACTTACATAAATTAATATATATATAATTATGTGAATTTATATTTATTTCATTAAAATGTTGATTATGGTTGTAATATTCTTTATATTAGTTAAATAGTATTTCATATTATAGGTGAAAATATTGAATTAATGATAGAGGAATTATTAATTAAAATATTAGTCCAATCATTTTTTTTTTCTAATTTGTGTTTGTTTGTTATTAAGGTTTTTAAGTTTAAAGAATGTTTTTTTTAATACAAATTAAAGTGATTTATATTAAAAGGGTTGTGCCATAGAAACAACGTCAAAAAGTATACATAAGAGGGTGCATAGTGGAATAGTTTGTATAAATAGAACATAAACAAATAACATAACTTAACATCCTTGCTGAGTTATTCGTATGATTTTTTAAACTTATAATAACCTTGCAAAATTTCCTAGGGCACCACCAGATTTTAGAAACATGAATTACATACTTGAAGTAGAGACTTGAATGTGTGAGGCCCCTGAGATTTGAAGAGGCCCTTCTTCAATATCCATTGGTGGAGTCCCTCATTTATAATTTCATGAGTTGTTCTCAACAACTGCATCAGGGAGAGGGTATATTAGGGTTCACTAAGTCATAAGCTAATCATTGAAGAGGCCTCGGGGCTCTTTACTGATGGAAATATTCAGCAAATATTCAGCAATCAAGAGAAGAGAAGAGAGGGCAACTTCAAATTCCCCAAAATCTTCCTCCATTAAGCGGGAGAGTCCCACTGTCATTTATTCAAATTCTTTGAACTTAGTTATTAACTAATGGAGGGTTGTATTGTTATCTTGTCCAAACTCTTCGTGGCGTCTAAGGATTTTCCCAAGGTCACTCACCGAGGGTTCCATAGGGAATCCGTGAGCACTAACTCTGATACTACTCTTGTTGAATGTGAAAACCATACAAGGAGAGCGGGGTATGAAGATAATTAAAAAAACAACACCACATTGTTTTGACATTAAATAAAGAGAGAAAATAGAGATGTAAGTTTTCCAGAGAATCTAAGGGGAGAGAGCCCCTGAGGTCCAAAATTCCTATCTCATGAAACAAAGGCTGGAAATGAAGAATGTTGGTAGAACTATCTTCTCTCCCTTGGCGATAATCTGAACCTCACACAAAATTGATCTTTTCTGAAGCAGGATCATATGACCTTCAATACACGGTCATAAGTGCCATAATTAAATTATGTGAGATTCTTAAAGAGCCTAAATCACTCGAGTTGGGGGAAAACTCACACAAAATCATTAAACTTCACAAATAATTCACCACCTTTGACGCATATGAAGGAATCCCGGAGTACGAGAGAAGTAACATTAGCGGGAGGGAGGGAGAATGTGGTAACGTCACACCAGGAGGGAGGGATTAGAAGATGGGAAAACCCCCTTTATATTATTTAAGTTTATTTGACCTTTTGCTATCTTAGAACCCTCTTTTTCCCAAAGGTCAACAGGGGAGTTTAGGCCTCTTTTGATATGAAGGAGGTTTATTTCATCGAATTTCCTGATTAAGATGGTGATTTGGTGAAGGATACCACTTAGAAGATTGTTCTCCATGTAGTTTCCATTTAGAACTTTCCTGCTAATTAACATTGATTCTAATTAGCAGTGATTACTAGTGATTCTTTAGAATTTTGTTTCTGTGCTTGAAAAGCATTAAGAGAAGCTTTCCAAGATCACCATACTTTTATTGAGTTAAGAGGTTAGGAAGGTTGGTAGTGTGATCAATATTTTGAAAATGAGCTAACTATATCTGGTTAGCTATAAAATTAAATTAATATAGGAGTATGTCTACTACAAAATTTAAATTTAAAGTAGTTACTTTTCATTTCTCATAAATCTCATAATATGGGACACTGCATTCAAGTGACAATTATGAGAAAAGGTATTTTTTTTAATACATTTTGTATAGTTTCATGGAATTTTCCATGCAATAATTTCAGCTCCTAACACCTTACAACCATGGAATACTTGGAAGAATTTATGCATTAAAGGTTGAAATAAACTTGAGATTGGTTATTTAGTGAATATGAATACATAAAGTATAAAATGGTTTTTTTTTTTTAAATTATAGAAATCAAAACAAGTGGTTTTTTTTTTTTTTAATTATAGAAATCAAAACAATGATAAGATAAATTGTATATATATTTGTATTTGGAAAATTTTTGTTCAAAATATAAAACAATTTCCCTTGAAGAACTAAAGAAATACAATTATAGATGTTTGTGGAAGAGATTTTATATCCACATCTTAACTCAGGAACTCGAATACCTTTAACATTATTCAACTATGATTTCATGACAATGTTATGAACCTATAGAAAACACACGTAGATCTTTTAGTATGATGTAAAATGTGGCATAGGAACAAAGAATATTATTTAAACAATTTTGGGCGTAGCTTCTGATTCTATAGCAGTATTTTTGACTGGGTAATTATAATTTGTAGTCGTTCATCCATCTATCAAGTACATTGCTCGTCAAGTTTAATATATTACATACCTATGAAACTTTTATCAATAATCGATTTGTTTTGTTAAGCATAAAAGGGAAGTTACATTTTTCGAAACCCACAATGCTGAAATGAAAATGGGTCTCAAATATGCACAGTCCAGAAGAGAGGGTGTTCCCATGAAGATCTAATGGATTCCCTCACAGTCCAGAACCAATGTTTGGTAAATAAATCAAGACTCCCTGAATTAAAAACAATAGACAACTAATCATAAAACTCAACCTAAATGTATGAAAATAGAATGTGTATTTAATAATCTATTGTCAATGATCTATATACTAAGAATGGACCTCTCTACTGAAAAAATGTTACAATGGGGACGCAAGAAGATCCAAAGAATATTAACCATGCTTTATTAAAAGTACCTCATTAATGTATGAACTTGACTTTATATTTCGAAGGTAGGCTCGTGTAGGAGAGGATTTATCGAATATTCTTAGGAGGATTGAACATTGTGAAGATATGTGAATGAATAATTGGGTACCTGTGTCTTTGTTTCAGTAGCCCCATACCAAAGAGATACACCAAATAAAAAGAAAAATGACTTCTCTCATTGTGTAAAAATTTGAAAGGAGTCACACATAAAGTAAAACAACTATAGGAATAGAGGAATAATAGAGTTATTTTTCCAAGATCTTGCATGATAGAAATGAGTGGATGGAGCTTTAGTCATCTGATTCTTATCGCTAGTAAGAATATTGAGCTCAAGAGTTTGCAGGAACCTCTCTTTTACAGACCACATCTTACTAGAGTTCGCACAACTAGGAAGAGTCGACCTTTCCAGAATTAAACTTTACAACACTTAAGAGTGATCAGAATAACCCAAACCGTTACCTCTGATTTCAAATAAACTAGTATAGTCCTCGATCCCATAACTTAGTATGAAATTTATAACACTCTGCAGTATGCATCTATTTGAAGGTTGTGAACCATGTGACGGTGTATGGGTGGAAAGTATTTATTGGTCTGAATCCTGTCATGACTGCATCGTGAGTACAAGCCAATTAATAATATAGTGTTAGTCTACATCCTTACCACCAAATTCAGACTCAAGGATCCAGCTGTAAGGCAAAAAAAAATTTACAAACTTGTTTTAGAGTCATATATACTTACATTAATGCAAATCTTTTGTTAAATGAATGAATAAATCCACCCTGGGAACAGTTCGAGGGTTTGAATTAGTATCTTATGATCAGTGAGACATTCAGCCTAATTTTCCTATTATGTTGATTATTTAAAATCCAAGCCACTTGAAAATTAGAACTGAACATGTAATATCCCCAAAAAAATTAATTCTCAAAGTTTGTATGCACTTAGGAATTTTATTTTCGTTTTTGGCAAATTCGTATTTGGAAAATTATTGTCATTTATGGAAATTTTGAATTTGATTAATTATAATTAATTATTGCGACTGTTGGGAAAATATTTTATATTCCCAACCAACTCTTTGACTATGACACATATAAAAGACAAATCTTTTTATATATTAATTTTTTAAGGACAAATGGAACAACCAAGTTGAAAATAGTTGACCATGATTCCATGAGTGGGGAACAGAATTGAGTTACCTCAGGGATGAATTT
Source organism: Picea engelmannii (assembly GCA_009831015.1). NCBI lineage: Eukaryota > Viridiplantae > Streptophyta > Pinopsida > Pinales > Pinaceae > Picea > Picea engelmannii. Next base: position 709,890 of record ML778837.1, read on the forward strand.
TACAAGTGGAAAATGAGGAATTTGACCACTAGCAGCCCCTGAAAATTAGGGATTTGTAACGCTGCGAAAATTCCCAAAGGGGGAAAAGACCTAGGCACAAGATGCTCAGGATATACAACATATGGGAGGAGGCAGGACGATGCTTAGTATGTTGGAGAAGGGATATCACTTGTTGTTATGAAAACTATTTGGAGTGTGAGGCAAGGGGATTTCTGATATGAAAGAGGACTGCAGTGAAAGAGGATCATTGAAATTCTCCCTTATGGACTCATGGTTAGGCTAGGGGGTGGACGAAGCAAGTAGTTTGGCTATTCTGTTCTATGGTTGGGTGGAACTTGGTTGTTCCATTTTTTGTACCAACACTTTATTCAGATATGTACATCTACTTATCTCCTTGTTGAATGTCGTGTTGATTAATAGATGATAGAATGAAATGGATCATAGGGTAATTCCTTATAGTTTTATTTTATTCATTGAGTAAATATAAGAAAGCTATTGTAGATTTTTATCTATTAATGAAGTTGATTTATGTATATATATATATGCATAGATAGTAATATATGTATATGTTGGACTAGGCATAAAGAATGTAGAACTGTTGGCTGTATTTTGGAAAATAATAAGTGAATACAAGATGACTATGTGTATTTCCATAAAATCACATAGATGTATTTATGTACATAAATATACATGCAACAGACCATATCATCCTCTACACAAGTACCATAGAATAATGATAAAGTAAATAACAATCCTCCTTTTTAAAGAGAAATTGCATTCTATTATATGTGATGGTCTATATACAAACAATGATTTAATATTCTACATAACACATGCTACCATAACTGTTAAATCGTGGAATCGTATTCAATATAGGGTTTTCCCCTTTTCAATCTATTTATTCCATTAAGGAATTAAAAATACAAGTAACCAGTTATCTATGGAACCTTGGTTCAAAAGTTATCATAATAGAGTACCCAAGGTGGAACCCTGTACCACTAAATAAATAGAACCTGAGAAGTTAAAATCAGACGCCGAGTTCTAGAACTCAAATACCTTTCGAGTAAGGTAATCTCGTGGATCCACTTCCTCGGAACGATTAAATCCTGCAAGGGGAAAATCAGGAATCAATAAATAGTGTTAAGAAAAAAATCAACTAAATTAAATATTAAATATTTAACACATGAATAATACTTAGCTTGAAGTTGGCATGGGTGCATTTCCCACCAGCGTCGCTGAAGCGAACTGTGCACAGTTCGAAGGGGAGGAGTGGACCCAAAAATTTCTGATGGGTACCCTCGCTAGTAAACAGGGGTCCCATCATTAGTTTTGTAACCGAAAGGATTTAACAGAATGCTCTAGAATGTAAACAATAAAATACAACAATGCTAAACATTTAATACATTTCATAACCAGAATGATAAATTTCACACAGTATAGTGCATGAACCACTGAGGCGTTTGTTTCCCCATTGGATACTTTAATTACTATTTTTATTAACGCAGAAGAAGTGCAATAAACAAGTTCAAACACAGAATTCCAGAACAGAGAACTTGGATTAAATCTTTTAAATAATTTTAAATTCTAGAACCTATGCACACAATGTAACATCCCCAAAATAAATTATTTTTAAAGTCTGAAATTTCGTAGGAAATTATTTCCGTTTTTGGTAAATTTGAAATTGGAAACTTTTTTCCATTTTGGGCAATTCCGAATTCCGAATTTAGTTAATTGTAATTAATGATTATGACTATTGGGAAGAGACCTGATTTGACCCAACTAACTACTTGACTATGACACCTATATGAAGAAAAATATTTTATATTTATTATTGATGGAGAAATGGAAAAACCATGTTGAAATCAGCTGACCATGACTCCATGAGTGGGGAACAAGTTGCAACTACCTTAGGGTTGATTATTACAAGTGGAAAATTAGAAATTTGGCCATTGGCAGCCCCTGAAAATTAGGGATTTGGAAAGCTGCGAAAATTCCAAAGGGAAAAAAGACCTAGGCACTTTTGCTTTTGAATATAAAGCATATGGGAGGAGGCAGGACATTGCCTAGTATGATGGAGAAAGGAAACCTATCTCTTGTTGTTATGAACACTACTTGCTAAGTGTGAGGCAAGGAGGAGACTGCTGAAACTGCAAGGCATTTTGCTGAGGAGGAGTTCTGAGTTATCCCTCATGGATTCATGGTCAGGCTAGGGGGTGAATACGACAAGTGATTTGGTTGCCCTGTTATAAGGTTGGGAGGAATGTGGATCTTCCATTTGTTGTTCAGTAACCATTCAGATATGTTTACTTACTCCTTCTTCGGTTAAATGTGACACATCTTTGGAATTGTAGTGCGCATTTGTTACTCTGTATGCGTTGTACTGTTTGAATTTAAATTCTGTTGAAATGAGTTAAATGTAGAATAGTTCTATACAGTATCAATTGTAGACCTTAGTATAACCTTATGTACCTTTGGCTGGAAATGAATTTTAAACATGGATAGATTAAAAGAGATATATATGCTTGTTAGAAGGTCATTTCAACTACTGTACTAGACTTTCCTACCAGTAGGTGGCTCCTATACCACTATATATTCAGTCTTATAGAGAAATTACAGACTGTGTAACTGCTAAAGTAACTTGAAAGTAAATCTTATATGTGTATAAACATTCATAACTCTATTAGCCATCCCTTTCATTCTGGGTAAATTGTCCTATAGAATTATATTGGATGAGTGAATAATAAATAGAAGAATTCCTTTTAGTTTCATTGTACTTACTATATAAAGACAATTCTGGAAGTAAGAATTTATACTATAGATATTGTTGCTACAGATTTAATACATGGATATATAAACAGTGAGGAAATCGGTCTGTACAAACTTACTGCAATTTAGAACGAAAATTTGTCTGAATTCTATTTTCAGATCGTATAATTTATATGTTTATATAAATACGAAATAGAAATTAATTATACACTTGCACCCTACTGTAAAGAATTATACAGAGCCATAACCCTCACAAATTATCGAAGTAAGCTAAGATAAGCATTGAATATTCATATACGCATTATATACATACAATATTGAATATTCATATAGCGTAATATATATATATATATATATATGTTATATCAGTATATACATATATGTCTGTACAGAAGTCTGATATTCGATTTTTCTACTTTTCTTTGAGTTTCGATTTTAAAGAAGGGATGTAAACCTTTGAAAATATATAAGTTTCATTCAATACATTGCATGAATGTAAGATCATATTGTACATATAACAAATAATAAACGAGAATCAAAAATAGTGAGAAAGAGTAAAGGCTACAAGATTAAACTAGAAATTATCAAATGTTTCTCCATAAGATCCAAGGAGAAATCAAGATGGAATAACTATCCTTAGAGGCGTGTTGATATCCATTTCTAGAATCATTCATCAACAGATCTATTTCTCGGCAAAAGTGACTGTTCAGATTGCCACCCAAAATCGAATACACAACTCTTAAATTACGGCCATATTCAAAACTATGTGAATTCAATCAGTTACACATTAAGAAGTTTGTGATCCTTATGCCTTCTAATTAAATCTTAAAAGTACGTAGCGAAAAGACCAGGCTATCCTTTGAATGGACATTTCCATTCACGATGTTAACCTTCTGATTTAGATTCGCATTAGCTCATAGAAAAAAACCTAGGGTACTCCTTTATGAGTGGAGAATTAAAACCCGAATACCTCTTGCGCATTTGATAGGAGCCTACATCCGAATGTATGCACGGTCAAGATCCCTATAAATAATTTCAAATTACATTAGTATTATATATTAGAAGTAAAATGGATGAAATTTTTAGCAGAATGATGAATGATGGAAAGAGTTTAAATCAGAGTGGTACTCAACTCATGGCTAGAGATCTGGAGTCCTTTCCACTGTCGTGTTTGGTTGTATAGATGTCCTGAGCCGAGGGGAGGATGGTCCAGGGATTCCTGATAGGTACCCTCGCAACAATAGGGTCCCATCATTAGTGTTGGGTACCAAAAACATATAAAATAATTGTTGTAGGAAGTGAAATAAAATAAATAGTACTAACATTAAAATATGAATTGCATAAAGCAAGTTGTGTGAGTATGTCGAAGGCATAGTATAAACGTTACACGCAGACCACGATAATGACTGTAAGAAACATAATTAATCCAAGAATTTCCATGAACTCAAACATTATATGCTGTAGGTTATTTTGTTTAGTTAAAAACACATAAGTCGCATTCCTCTAAGTGTACCAGACAAGAATGCAATAACCATTAAGGAGGCATTATATGTGTGAGTACCAGCCAAGGGTTTACTGAAAATTTTAGAAGGGTGGATTCATCCTTTACAAAGAGAAATAAAGAACATGCAATGTATTATGCTATACACAGTGTGAAACATTTAACCCCAGACTAAGACCGATGTAGCCTCAAGAAAGAGTTAACATCAGGCCTCAACATATAAGAATAGCGATAATAGGGAAATAATGAAACCCAAGATTTAAAATACACACAAAGAAACTATACAGGTGAAAATTTCTATGAACCAGAGAAAGGGGTGAAATGCCTAGACCTTGAGAGAGTTCAATAAGGAAACCTCTGAATAATACAACTTATCTAGAAACGGAAAACAACCCAGAAATATTTTAAGGAATGACGATAAGGGGAAGATTTAACTTAAAACTATAACAAGAGTTACAGAACGGATATTTCTCTCACTATAACGATTTTTGAAGTCCCACTCTATCTTTTAAATACAAAAGTATCTTACAACTTACCAGGGAATACGGATACGTTGTTCCACCGGGTAACGACCTCCAAGTCGACAGTCTCCCCCGCTGAGAAATAGCACGCGGAATCATTTGATTGAGAAAATAACACGTAGATCCATCTCAGGGCTTCAAAATGACAAAATAAAAACTTGCTTAACCCTAAGAGAATTCCTTGCGATGAAAATTAATTGCTAAGGGTACAAAGGTGGGTCTGTCCATGTGATGGGGCAGAGTTGGTGCGATTATATTGGAGGAAGGGAGGTGAAACCATTGAAGCTTGCATGCACAGTACCCCATTAATGGAAGATGAAGAGGGCTTTAACTACCTTCTGACAAATAAACCTTTCTTCCCTTATCAAGAAAACACATAGTTAATGTTAGTCCCTTCGTGACATGAATGGTTGGGACCCATCCATTCCAACTATTTAAATTGCATTTAACCTATCATTCGAATGGAGACTTCATTGATACATCGTTTAGTAAAGTCGTAGTTAACGAGGATTAGCATGATATCTCGTTACTCGAACTCTTTTAGGCAAATGGACTAGATTATCACTAACCACGAATAATTCATAAAGGAACCCATTTAAGGACCTGGACTATACAATGATGCCAAACGCCTTTTACTAAACAACATATATTCAGCTAAGGGGTATAGTCCCGACCCCGTGACTATATGCATATGTTAAGTGAATTTTATTTCAAAGACAAATTAAATAGTCTTGCGCGCAAACATAGAAATCTCATGTTTAAGAAGATATTAGGACTATGAGTCCTAATTCTAAACTACTATATAGATATATATATGTATATAGGTGAGTAGGTTTGAGTCCAGAGGGAATTACTAGGATCTTTGGTGAATTATCCACATAATTTTTCTTTCCAAGGTAATTTAGACTTGTGTGGGAATGGAATCATGTGTTAGGAATAACTTAAGTTACCTCACAAATATTTTTAACAAGAATGGAGATTACCTCTTTTTAACAACGAACATATAAAATGAAATTGGAGATTAATGTCCCATAAAAAAAAAAATTAATGGAAAATTTGAGGTACATTACATATGGTATTAGAGCAAAGGTTACAACTCTTGGACCTTGAATAGGGACACATTAATTACTTATCACGTATTTCTATCTATGTAAAACTAATAAACCATTACTATTACAAACAAAAAACTCTTTTATGTTTTGTGTTAATCATGGCAGCCCAGGATGACACAAAAATTAGACTTGAGGGGAATCATGAACAGAGACCTCTTGAAGATCCAAGACAGAATAGTGATGGAACCTCACCCACTGAAGTTCTGGAAACGATGAGGAATCTCATTGTTGAGATGCAAGTTTTCAAAGAAGACAATGAGAAACTAAAGAAGGCACAACAGGAAAAACATGAAATAAACGAAGTCCTATTGCGTAGTATAGTGACAAAGAAAATCCAAAAGGATGATAACCATGAAGAAGAGGTCAGTATAAGGGCCTCCAAGAACTTTGGTCCTGAAGGAGAAAAATGGGACAGCTCATCTAAAGGTACACCTTTAGCTGAAGATAAAATAAAAAGAAAAAGAAAAAGAAAAAAGGTAGATCACCTTGAGGGAGAATTTAAGAAGATAAAATCCATTACACTTGATGGAGAATCCATAACAGGGGAGGAATATGAAGCATGATTATTAGACATCAATAATTATTTTCATATCTACAACTATTCTAGAAATATGAAGGTCATAATGGCCATCTATAATTTGAAAGGAAAATCCATCATTTGGTGGCAAGATGTGAAATTGGCCAAGGGATTAAAGGAGAAATAGATGGAATGGTTAGACTTTAAGAAATAATTTAAGAAACAGTAACTATTTGAAAGTTACTATGAAATAAAAACCAAAGAATTTTATGAGCTACAAATTGGTCAAATGGCTATGGAGGATCTAATAAACAAATTCCTAGAATTACTAAGGTTCGTACCTTATATCTAGGAGAACAAAGTGAAAATCCAGTGGTTCCTAAGTTGTTTACCACAGTCCTACAAGGACATAATCGAATTTGATAATCCCAAGTCCTTGAGTGAAGTATTCAGGAAAGTTCGAATTTGTTACGACCAATACAAACAATGAACATAATTTCCGAAGGCTTGGAAAGACAAGAAACAAGACCGAATGAACCAGTGGAAGAAGGGATACCAACCAACTCCTTATCAGAATGCAACAAAAATATTTTCAAGGAAATAATTTCACTCCAACAATGGAAACACTCAAGGAGGAGGTAAACTAGTAAATCTGGGAACAAAGAAGTTTGGGGAAAGCCCCCGTGAACCATTGAAATGCTGGGAATGTGGAGAACCTCATCTAAGGAGGAATTGTCCATGTTTGATTTCAGCAACCAGAACTACAGTTCACAATCTACAGGAAGCCTCTACGGTGGGATATGTGGGCAAAAGCTTGCATCGGATAAATGTACTCGTGGATGGCCGACAAGCTGACCACCAGTCTGTTGTGGTGGAAATTGAAGGTAAAATCAATAACACTCGAATTTTTGTTTCAATTGATCCTAGAGCTACATTAAGTTATGTCACTCCTGGTATAGTGGAGTCAGATAAACTTAAGAAAATAAGACATGCAAAGTCTTGGCTGCTACAACTAACAACAAGAACGAAAAGAAAAATTGTCGACTTTATTTCTGATTATGAGTTTAGTTTAGGCAGTCAAAACATAAAGACAAATATGAACATTATACCATTGGGATCTTATGATGTAATTATCATAATGGATTGGTTAGAAAAGCATAAAGCAGTGCTACATTGTTATGAAAAATCACTCAAGTATAAAGATGAAAATGACATGGTTAAGACAGTTCAAGGCATACAAAAACCAATCTCAATTAGACAGATTTCAACAATGCAATTCCAGAAATGCATGAGAAAGGGTTGTCAAGTTTATGCCATCCAAGTAACAAACTTGTTAGAAAAAGAAAATAAACCCAACTTGGAGGTGTAACATCTAGCTCTGGCACACTGAGAAAACTTATTCTTTGAGGACACTTGCTCGCAAGTGATCCGGACTATTATGATATTAAAACATTTGACCCTGATTATGATGTGTTATGATAGATGACATGATGTTTTACTGCATTGACATAGGAAGGTTCTATTGACTCGGTTTTACTGAGTGTGCAGGGTTTTGGACCTTGAGGATGCAGAGGCATCGATGGAACCCCTTGGACTCTGGATTGAGTCAGGGAGCGTGTTATTTGGGTTTATTTATTTACTATTCTATTACATTTGATTTGATGATATGATGTGGACATGTTCTGACATGATTGTTGATGATGCAGGCTGACAATAGCTTGCTGACCAAACTCACATATGGAGTAAAGGGGCCACACACGACTACCAGAGAGGTTGAGGGAGAGGTGTGGACAGCAGCCCTGCCACAGCCTACTAGCACTCCCATCATGGCTCGAACTGTAGGTTAACGATTACCTAGTTCGAGAGGATCCACGATGTTGTGAGGGAAGACTACGACAGTTTCTCATGATGAATCTAAGGGGTGCACAATAAGGCGGGGGATTTATTCCTTAGAAGCCCTTAGTCTCCCACAAGTTCACCTCGCAGAGTATTGACTCCAGGGGTTATTGATGTCTACCAATCAGTCAAGAGGCGAGTGGCACCCTTGGAGCACGTGGTGCATCCTGAAGGGCACGTCGCCCAAAAGAAACACAAGAGGCGAGTGGCACCCTTGGAGCACGGGGTGCATCTTGAAGGGCACATCACGCAAAAGAAACAAACGAGGCGAGTGGCACCCTTGGAGCACGTAGTGCGTCCTGAAGGGTACTCCGCGTTGATGTTGATGAAGGAAAAAACCTAGATGGCCCTAAGACATTTAACACATTAAGAAATTCTTAAACAACTTCCCTAATTAAATGTCGCCCAGTTCAAAATCTAAGTCCTAAGTCTAAAACTTCTCTAGGGTAAAATTTTGTCTAACCTTAAGAAAAAGACCCTATAAAAATAAAAATAAAAATTTAAACTAAAAGCCACTTAAGTAATAGTTTTAGTCTTCATAAAAATTTTGGGGTAAAATGAAGAGAGTAAGAATTTAATTAAAATCCGTGGATTTAAAATTGTAAAGAAGAAATAAATTATTTAACTTGTGAAAGTGTAAAAAGATATTAATTTAATAATAAAAGGAAAAGAGTAAATAGCGCAACTGCCATTTTGGCTCTAATAAAAAGGGGAAAGAAGAGAATAATAAAAATTAGGAAACTAACGAATGGAGGAAACATAATAAAGGAAAGAAGGGAACTTATGGTAAAAAGCGAGGTCAACTTAGTAAAGAATCTGCAATAAAGAACCTTCTAAATTGAACTAAATTAGCAACGTCCTTTTAGGGAAAGTATTTAAACCTGTAATGGAATCTAGGGACACCTAGGAGTAAATTTAGGAGCAACTCTAGGTGGGTGAGGGAAATGAGACAATTAATAAATTAAAGAAAATAAATTTTGGAGGAAAGTGGAGGATGAATGACACTTGTATGATAGAGAATTTTTAGAATATTTTCATTAAAACTTAAATTAAAAGAGATTTAGGAAAAGTTTGGAAGTTCTAAAACTCTATAAAAGAGAGGAAGAAGGAGGAAGTAGGGGATCGACTGTTAGCGTAACGTTACGCTGCCCGAATTATGACTTGACTGATTCATTGTGGGGAGTTGGGATTTTCCAGCTCGGATAGGAGTGGTAGCTCGACCTTGCGAGGCGAGCTGGGAGCTAGATGTACCATCTGGATAGTGTGTGTCCCCTTTGCGACTCGAGGGGATAAGGGGGAAGCAAACTACCCCTAGCGATTGGCTGGGAGGTACCGGTGTAGTCTCGGCGGTCAGCGAGCGGGAGCAGAACGAAGCGCGGGAAACGATATTCTCTTTTAATTGGGTAGAGTAGAATGCATTTTTATTTACTTCAGCGATTATAATTGTATTGTTGTAGAAAAAAAAAAAATGTTAACCCAGCTGTTGTAATTCGGTTACGGATGAAACAAAAATTAATTTATACTTTATCTATTACATCCATAACATTAAACGACTACTTCAGTTGATTTTCTTTAGTTCGTTGATGGTCATTTCACATTCTAGCGCTGGTTTTCCTTTACGTATGGTTATCCCTTCCGCAACCGAACCTTATCCTCTACATGTTAATGTCTTTGTTGACGAAAATACCCGACGAACTTACCCTTGGTTTTCTCACTTTTCAGACTACCAACCTTTCATTCTAGGCTTTAATATATGTCATTATGATAGCGCTCCAGTTAATATTTTTGCGTGTTAGCTGCATTTGCATCATTTATATTTATGGACTACATAGTTAGACAGCATTATCCAAAATAGTAGAGGCCACCGTTGGAGGGAATCATATCAGCACTGTTGACCTTATCAGATCATTTATGTTGATAGATTTTTATTTGGGGACTGAAATACATAGATGTACCACCAACGATTTTTAAAAAAAATCAAAATGATTGATAACCGATGGTACCGACAAAATTTTAAATCCGCCTAGATTTGTTGATTGTGTTTCAACGCCCATCTCTGCACCCTTATATTTGTATTTCTCTGCAATTATTGCATGTGGTAAATCGTTGTAGGATACCCATGGTTTTCAACACAATTCTCTACAATTTTTGGTGTGTAATTCGTTGAGTTGTTGGGCATATATTTCTCTGCGTTTTGTGTTATAATTTGTTGGAGGATACCCCCAGTTTTCAACCTTAGCCTCTGCCTTTTGTGTTGGTAATTCGTTGTGTTTTGTTGTATATCTCTTTGTTTTTGCTGTTAGAAATTCACTACGTTTTTGTTGGGATATCTCTTTGTTTTTACTATTATAATGCTTTGCGTTTTTGTTTGTAATCTCTGAGTATGGTGTTATAAATTCTCTGTGATTTGGCGGAGGTTACCCCCACAATTTTCGACCACTAAATCTCTGTGTGTTGGTGTTTTAATTCTGTGCGATTTGCGGGAAAGATACCCACGCGTTTTTAACCACTCCAATCTATGCATTTCTGGTGAATACATATCTCTGCCACTGTATTGAAAAAATATATATATAAAACTTCATTTTTTCCCTGCCACTGTGTGGAACCGATTTGTTTGTCTCTGCTGCAGTAAAGTAAACCAGCTACCTTTCACCTCTGCATCTTAAGTGTGCATCTCTTTAGATGTTGCATGCACCCTCCCTCTACTACTGTATTAACCTCCTACTAGTTGCAGAAACCACCTTGACAGACTCTAGCACCTCACCATCTTCTGGTTTTCTGATACTTTCCGTGCGAGTTACTAGCCTTATGGTTAGCTGCCAATCGATTTCCTGAATTCTGGTATGTTCTCACAACCATTAGCTCTTATTGCAAATCATTATTCCTTAATCGGCAAGTGGATGGCCATGAATCCTCAATGATTTTATTGCTTGGAATCTTAATGTAATGAGATGATAACATTAATGCTAACAATTACGGAATACTAATTTTCATTATTCACTATTAATCCCTTCAGACTTGCTCCAACTAATGCGTTAAATGTAAATTTTAGATGGTAATGGTAGACAGGCTCTTTTATGTGTTAAATTAGATTGGTTCAACAACACTTACTTTCCTCTCTCAATTAATATAATTTTCATGGCAATTTAATTTAGGAAGAGTTTAAAAAGGATTTTTATCGTTATTGTAATACATGAAGGTAATGTTATTGAATGTATTGTTTAGGAAATATGCAACTGTGATATATTGTTATTTTAATAGGTAAGAGTATTACTGTTGTAATGAAATTTTATGGTTATTTAATTGCAAGGATATTATGATGTAAAATGTGAGGTTGTTATTGTTTTAGGATAATGTTATTGTAGTTTTATTGTATTGGTAATGTACAAGATGTAAGGTGATCGTTACGTATTTGCAATGTTATTGTAATATAAGGTCATGGTAATTTATCGTTGGAACAGGTAAATGTAATAACCTTGCCATTTGGAAAAATGCTATGTTAGCATTGATAACATTGGAAATGTAAGGACATTGTCGTTTGTTTACAATGTTGTTGTAGTATAAAAAGTAATGGTAAGGTTAATTTATTGTAAGGACATTTTAATTTTGTTATATTTTCAACAAAAAAAGGGTAAGGTGCTTAAACTAAATGCAATAAATTATTGTGATTTAGATTTAGCAATTTATTATATGCACTCATTTTAAGGTTGAGCTGGTAACTCATCGACTAACGGAAATTAAACGAAGTGATTGATCTGTATTGGTTGCCAATTGAGTCGTAGGTAATGTTGACTCTTAACTAATGGTTGGTTATGGTTAGTGTCCTTCTAACTTGTGCCTTCCGTAGAGGACATGGTTGTTCTTTGATTTTTGGTGTACTTGTTAGTAATCGTTTAGTTGCTTGGTCTGCTTGTGTCGGGTGGGATGTGGAAACCTCCATGTTCCTCAAAACAGTCGCCGACCCTGAGACCTTAAATGGTTAAAATCGATGGGAACCTGGGCTTGAGCGTTGCCTATGTGTCTTGGAGGTCCTAACCATTGCAGGGTAGAACGGGCGAGGAGTCAGTCTTTTTATAGTCGATTGATTGTCGTTTAATGCTTGCAGTTACTTGTTGTGCGCATTATGTCGTCTTGTGGTGTTCCTCGTGGTTTGCATCTTGTTCATCTTCAGGTGGTGACGTAGAGTCAAATGTGTTTGTTTCTCTTGTACAGGCGCACACACACTTTAAAAAAAAAAAAAAATTGCACTTGTTAAAAGAAGTTTTTCATCGTAACGAGGGGGTTCGTTACATATGGTATCAGAGTGGGTTCGACCCACGAATTGGGATCGCTACGGATTTCGTTGACATGATTTAATTATACTGTTGCTGATCGAGTTGATTGTGTGCGTGCAGGTAGTCATGGTTAGAGGACGTCGCGGAGGTAGATGACGGGGTGCTCGGGGAGGGGGCGCGACGCCTCCAGTAGCATCCACACCTGAGGGGTCTAACCCCCAAGGAGACGAGAAGGTTCTCGGACAGGAGCAGATAGAAGTTGGCAATGTTGTCGGGATGATGATATCTTTTCAGCGCATATCTGAGGCACTGATCAGCCGTTTGGACAGAGATGAGGCCAGGGTGCCGACACCCGCTGAGGTTCCACTGCACACACCGACCGTTACTGGTAGCATTCATCGTGAACTCGAGAAAGTCAAATTTCCCAAGTTCTTTGGTGCCCCGAACGGCGCAGCCACCGAGGCATGGTTGGAGAACATGGCGATGTGCTTCGCACTTCGCGATTATACCTCCAACATGAAGGTCCACATGGCGGTCTTTCAACTAAAGGGGAGTGCCCTTCTATGGTGGAAGATGCTCCTACCATAGCTGAACATGGTCGTCAAAGACGTGTCATGGGAACTGTTCGAGGAATGGTTCCAAGAGAGGTACCTTTCAGAGGAATTCATTGAGCGTCAGCTCAATGAGTTCAACGCCTTATGACAAGGAGGTCATATGGTGCCGGAGTATGAGGCATGTTTTATGGAGCTTCTCTGGTATGCTCCACACCTTAACATGGAGAAACTTAAGGTCAACAGGTTCGTGTTTGGCCTTAATGACAGCCTGCATGAAAAGGTTAGGATTTTGATGCCTCAAACCTTGCACGATGTCGTCCAGAAGGCCCTCATAGCCGAGGAAGAGCTTATCAGTGGAGGTCAGACCAGGACTCCAGTGAGACCAGCAGGGTAGGGTTCATCTGGAACACCGCAGCACCAGACACCAGCGAGACATACGCCAGGATATCGTGGCTTCCAGAGGGGATCCACTTTCACCACACCCTGGCGACTGCCACCTCAGTAGCGGACACCTTATCGGGGACCACAACTTCAGCAGCAGCATCACCCACAACAACAGTAGTTTAGGCATGTTTAGCAGAACAGACCAGGTTCCAGGCCTGTGGGCCATTGTCTTCCACTTCAGGTACCAGGACTACTGGGCCAAAGAAGGGGTGTTGGACGTGTGGGGAGCCACACTACCAGTGCAACTGTCCTGTGGAGAGGACCAGAGTGTCCAGATTAGTCGAACCCACTACAGTGGGAGATATGGACAAGGCCCATCGGATTCATGCAGTGGTGAATAACTGCCAAGCAAAGCACCAATCGACTGTGCTCGAGACGACAGGTACCATCGCTAACCAGACCCTTAGTGTTTTGATAGATCCCGGTGCTACTGAGAGTTTCATTTCTGGTGCAACACTAAAAAGGATTAAGGTAAAGGCAGTCGAATAGGATGAGTTTAGCTTCATAGAGATGGTTTCGGGAGCCAAACAAAAGGTTGGAGGAAAGGTTACGGGATGTGCCCTTAACCTGGGAGAGTTTGTCATGAGGAGGGGACCAAATTGTACGTTACGATCTTAGGATCTTATGATGTCATAATTGGTATGGATTGGTTGGAATCGCATGAGGTGATACTCAACTATAAGATGAAACGATTGAGCTTGATCGATGACAAGGGATAGAGACGTGTGATTGTAGGACGAAACCAGGGAGTTTCCCTGAGGTTTGTCTCTTCCTTATAGTTACGAAAGAGTATGCGCAAGGGGTGCAAGATTTATGCGATCCTTGCGTTAAACGAGAAGGGAGTAGAAGAAGGTCTTGAGCACCTTCCGGTGGTGAAGGAATTTGCGGATGTATTTCCAGAGGAGTTACCTGGGATTCCACCAGAAAGGGAGTTGGAGTTTACTATAGACCTAAAACCGGGTACTGAACCGATAGCAAGAACACCTTATCGGATGTCGACCTCGGAGTTACAAGAGTTGAAAATGCAACTGAAGGAGTTGTTGGACCTGGGACTAATATGTCCTAGTGTGTCACTGTGGGGTGCACCGGTTATTTTCATACGAAAGAAGGACGGATCACGGAGGATTTGCATTAACTACCGTCAACTGAACAAGACCACGATCAAGAATCAGTATCCCTTGCCGAGAATTGATGATTTGTTCAATCAAATGAAGGGTGCGACAATGTTCTCTAAGATCGATTCACGATTAGGGTATCACCATCTATGGATCAAGGAGGATGACGTCCCTAAGAAAACCTTTAAGACGATATTTGGACATTACGAGTTTACTATTTTACCATTTGGATTGACAAACACCCCAGGAGTATTTATGAGTTTGATGAACGAGGTGTTCTGCGAGTACTTGGACAAGTTCGTCCAAGTGTTCATTGACGATATTTTGATTTACTCTCATACGACAGAGGAGCATGACGAGCACTTGCACTTGGTACTACAATGTCTGCGAGAGCACAAACTGCATGGGAAATTGTCCAAATGTTCTTTTTATCAATCGAAGATTCACTACTTAGGGCATGTCATCTCTGGCGAAGGCATCGCCATGGATCCAGCCAAGGTTGAGGCTATTATGGAATGGTATGCATCGACGAATGTCATCGAAGTGCGTAGCTTTATGGGTTTAGCAGGATATTATTGACAGTTTGTTGAGGGATTTTCGAAGATAGCAAATCCGATCACAGAATTGCAGAAGAAAAATAAGCAGTTCGTTTGGATCGAGAAATGCATGAAAGAATTTCGGAGGATTAAAGAGTTGTTGACAACAGCGCCAATACTGAATGTCCCTGACATGGACACGAACTTCTTGGTATGCACAGACGCATCCAAGGAAGGTTTAGGTGGAGTCTTGATGCAAGACGGACGAGTGATTGCTTACATTTTGAGGAAATTGAGAAGGCATGAGGAGAACTACGCGATGCATGATTTGGAGTTATTAGCCATCATATATGCCTTGAAGGTTTGGAGACACTACCTTGTTTGACGAAAATTTGAACTAAAGACTGATCATTGTGGACTACAACACATTTTTACGCAAAGCGACCTGAACGCGCGACAACGACGTTGGTCGGAATTGCTTAGCGAGTACGACTTTGAGATTACTTACATAAAGGGAACAGTGAACTGAGTGGCAGATGCTTTGAGTCAGAGACCACGCATCTTTTCGGTGTTGCCTCTTCAGACGAATCTATGTGAGAAGATTCTCAGTTTACAACGTGACGATGAATGGTACAAGGAGGTCGAGGGTTTTATTGGACAAAACACAATGATGGTACCACGATACGAGGGATTTTCATTTGATAGCGATGGTTTATTGAGGTTTAAAACTCGGATTTACATACCGCCAAATGACGAGTTGAGGATGTTGATCCTGAGCGAGGCTCATAGAGAAGTTTACATGGCTCACCCAGGAGTCACGAAGATGAAGGCAGACCTTAAACTCTTATTCTTCTGGAAGGGAATGAAGGCCGACATAGTCAACTATGTGACCAGATGTCTAGAGTGTCAGCAGGTAAAGGCTGAACATAGACACCCAACAGGATTACTTCAACCACATACCATCCCAGAATCGAAATTGGAGGTTATTTTGATGGATTTTATTGTTGGATTGCCACTGATGGCAAGGAGACATGACTCGATTTTTGTAGTAGTATACACTCTGACGAGGAGTGATCACTTTATTCCTGTGTGTACGACATATCAGGCACCTGACATAGCAAGAGTTTTCATCAGTGAGATTGTGAGGCTACATGGTGTCCCTAAGAGGATTATATCCGATTGAGGATCGGTGTTTACTGGATGATTTTGGACGAGTTTCCAAGAGGCCTTGGGAACCCAACTTAACTTTAGTACTGCATATCACCCAGAGACTGACGGGCAGATAGAACGAACCAACCAAACCTTGGAAGACATGTTACGCATGTACGTGATGGACCAACAAAAGCGTTGGGAAGAATTCTTGCCACTAGTGGAGTTCGCTTACAACAACAGTTACCAGAGCACCATTAAGATGGCGCCTTTTGAGTTTCTTTACGGGTGACCGTGTCGGACGCCCTTGAGTTGGGATCAGCTTGAGGATAGGTTCTTGGTGGGACTAGAAGCGATCTAAGAAATGGAAGAGAAAATGCAAACCATAAGACAAAGGATTAAAGAAGCGCAGGATCGACAGAAGAGTTATGTCAATGCGCATTGAGTTGACCATAGTTACAAGGTCAGCGATTGAGTCTTCTTACGGGTTAAACCACATAAGAGTTCGATCAAGTTTGGGAAGGGAGCTAAACTCTCTGCTAGGTTCATGGGACCTTTTAAGATTGTGTAGAGAAAGGGGCCTGTGGCCTATCGACTTGCCTTGCCTGATTCTTTGAGGCGTATGCACGATGTTTTTAATGTATCTATTTTGAGACATTATATTAGTGATCCTATGCATGTTATTGACATGAGTTCCTTGCAGGTATCGGACGATGGAGAGCTCATGGCTGAGCCGGTCCGCATCTTAGATCATCGCGTTCGACAGTTACGAAGTTGAATGGTAGATCAGGTCAAGTTCCAATGGGACAATTATAGTCCGCACTCGGCGACCTGGGAGGACACATATGATATGCACCAGCAGTTTCCATTTTTGTTTGATAGATAGACATATGATACTATGATACTCTTATTTCATCATTTATACTATGAAACTTTGGGATGAAGTTTAGACCAAGAGGGGTGTATGTAACATCCCGCTCTAGTGCACTGACAAAACTTATTCTTTGAGGACACTTGCTCACGAGTGATCCAGACTATTATGATATTAAAACATTTGTCCCTGATTATGATGTGTTATGATAGATGACATGATGTTTTACTGCATTGACATAGGCAGGTTCTATTGACTCGGTTATACTGAGTGTGCAGGGTTTTGGACCTTAAGGATGAAGAGGCATCGATGGAACCCCTTGGACTCCAGATTGAGTCAAGGAGTGTGCTATTTGGGTTGATTTATTTACTATGCTATTACATTTGATTTGATGATATGATGTGGACATGTTCTGACATGATTGTTGATGATGCAAGCTGACGATAGCTTGCCGACCAGACTCACATATGGAGTAAAGGGGCCACACACAACTACCAGAGAGGTTGAGGGAGAGGTGTGGATAGCAGCCCTGCCACAGCGTACTAGCACTCCCACCGTGGCTCGAACTATAGGTTAAAGATTACCTAGTTTGAGAGGATCCACGATGCCATGAGGGCAGACTGCGATAGTTTCTCATGATGAATCTAAGGGTCACGCAATAAGGAGGGGGGCTTATTCCTTAGAAGCCCAAGTAGTCTCCCACAAGTTCACCTGGTGGAGTATTGACTCCAGTGGTTATTGATGTCTACCAATCAGTCAAGAGGTGAGTGGCACCCTTGGAGCACGTGGTGCATCCTGAAGGGCACGTCGCACAAAAGAAACACAAGAGGTGAGTGGCACCCTTGGAGCACGTGGTGCATCCTGAAGGGCACGTCGCGCAAAAGAAACAAACGAGGCGAGTGGCACCCTTGGAGCACGTGGTGTGTTCTGAAGGGCACGTCGCATTGATGTTGATGAAGGAACAAACCTAGATGGCCCTAATACATTTAACACATTAAGAAATTCTTAAACAACTTCCCTAATTAAATGTCGCCCAGTTCAGAATCTAAGTCCTAAGTCTAAAACTTCTCTAGGGTAAAATTTTGTCTAACCTTAAGAAAATGACCCTATAAAAATAAAAATAAAAATTTAAACTAAAAACCACTT
>ML778837.1:728341-772556 GCA_009831015.1 Picea engelmannii
TAAACAACTTCCCTAATTAAATGTCGCCCAGTTCAGAATCTAAGTCCTAAGTCTAAAACTTCTCTAGGGTAAAATTTTGTCTAACCTTAAGAAAATGACCCTATAAAAATAAAAATAAAAATTTAAACTAAAAACCACTTAAGTAATAGTTTTAGTCTTCATAAAAATTTTGAGGTAAAATGAAGAGAGTAAGAATTTAATTAAAATCAGTGGATTTGAAATTGTAAAGAAGAAATAAATTATTTAACTTGTGAAACTGTAAAAAGATATTAATTTAATAATAAAAGGAAAAGAGTAAATAGTGCAACTGCCATTTTGGCTCTAATAAAAAGGGGAAAGAAGGGAATAATAAAAATTAGAAACTAAGGAATGGAGGAAACATAATAAAGGAAAGAAGGGAACTTATGGTAAAAAGTGAGGTCAACTTAGTAAAGAATCTGCAATAAAGAACCTTCTAAATTGAACTAAATTAGCAACGTCCTTTTAGGGAAAGTATTTAAACCTGTAAGGGAATCTAGGGACACCTAGGAGTAAATTTAGGAGAAACTCTAGGTGGGTGAGGGAAATGACACAATTAATAAATTAAAGAAAACAAATTTTGGAGGAAAGTGGGGGATGAATGACACTTGTACAATGGAGAATTTTTAGAAGATTTTCATTAAAACTTAATTTAAAAGAGATTTAGGGAAAGTTTGGAAGTTCTAAAACTATATAAAAGAGAGGAAGAAGGAGGAAGTAGGGGATCGGCTGTTAGCGTAACGTTACGCTGCCGGAATTGTGACTTGACTGATTACTTGTGGGGAGTTGGGATTTTCCAGCTCGGATAGGAGTGGTAGCTCGGCCTTGCGAGACGAGCTGGGAGCTAGACGTACCATCTAGATTGTGTGTGGCCCCTTTGTGACTCGGGGGGCTAAGGGGGAAGCAGAGTACCCCTAGATATTCGCTGGGAGGTACCGGTGTAGTCTCGGAGGTTAGCGAGCGGGAGCGGCACGGAGCGTAGGACGTCATTCGAGGCAGGCAACAAGGCAACAATATGCTCTTTTTAATTGGGTAGAGTAGAATGCATTTTTATTTACTTCGGCGATTATAATTGTATTTTTGTTAACAAAAAAACAAAAAAAAAACGTTAACCCAGTTGTTGTAATTCGGTTATGGATGAAACAAAAATTAATTTATACTTTATCTATTACATCCATAACATTAAACGGTTACTTCTGTTGATTGTCTTTGGTTGGTTGTTGGTCATTTCACATTCTAGCGCTGGTTTGCCTTTACGTATGGTTATCCCTTCTGCAACCGAACCTTATCCTCTACATGTTAATGTCTTCATTGACGAAAATACCCGACGAACTTACCCTTGGTTTTCTCACTTTTTAGACTGCCAACCTTTCATTCTAGGATTTAATCTATGTCATTATGATAGTGCTCCAGTTAATATTTTTGCATGTTAGCTGCATTTGCATCATTTATATTTATGGACTACATAGTTAGACAACATTATCCAAAATAGTAGAGGCCACCGTTGGAGGGAATCATATCAGCACTGTTGACCTTATCAGATCGTCTCTGTTGATAGATTTTGATTTGGGGACTGAAATACATAGATGTACCACCAACGATTTAAAAACAAAATCATAATGATTGATAACCAATGGTACCATTTTTAAATCCGCCTAGATTCGTTGACTGTGTTTCAATGCCCATCTTTGCACCCTTATGTTTGTATTTCTCTGCAATTCTTGCGTGTGGTAAATCGTTGTAGGATACCCACGGTTTTCAAAGCAATTCTCTGCAATTTTTGGTGTGTAATTCGCTGATTTGTTGGGCATATATTTCTCTGTGTTTTGTGTTATAATTTGCTGGAGGATACCCTCGGTTTTCAACCTTAACCTCTGCCTTTTTTGTTGGTAATTTGTTGTGTTTTGTTGTATATATCTGTGTTTTTGTTGTTAGAAATTCTCTGCATTTTTGTTGGGATATCACTGCATTTTTACTGTTATAATTCTCTGCGTTTTTGTTTGTAATCTCTGAGTATGGTGTTATAAATTCTCTGCGATTTGGCGAAGTTTACCCCCACAATTTTCGGCCACTAAATCTCTGCGTGTTAGTGTTTTAATTCTGTACGATTTGGGGGAAAGATACCCATGTGTTTTTCACCACTCCAATCTATGCATTTCTGGTGAATACATATCTCTTCCACTGTATTGAAAAAATATATATATAAAACTTCATTTTTTCCCTGCCACTGTGTGGAACCGATTTGTTTGCCTCTGCCGCAGTAAAGTAAACCAGCTACCTTTCGCCTCTGCAACTTAAGCGCGCATCTCTGTAGATGTTGCATGCACCCTCCCTCTTCTACTGTATTAACCTCCTACTGGCTGCGGAAACCACCTTGACAGACTCCGACACCTCACCATCTTCTGGTTTTCTGATACTTGCCGCGCGAGTTACTAGCCTTATGGTTAGCTGCCAATCGATTTCCTGAATTCTGGTATGTTCTCACCACCGTTAGCTCTTATTGCAAATCTTTATTCCTTAATCGTCAAGTGGATGGCCGTGAATCCTCAATGCTTTTATTTCTTGGAATGTTAATGTAATGAGATGATAACATTAATGCTAAGAGTTACATAATGCTAATTTTCATTATTCACTATTAATCCCTTCAGACTTGCTCCAACTAATGCGTTAAATGTAAATTTTAGATGGTAATGGTAGACAGGCTCTTTTATGTGTTAAATTAGATTGGTTCAACAACACTTACTTTCCTCTCTCAATTAATATAATTTCCATGGCAATTTAATTTAGGAAGAGTTTAAAAAGGATTTTTATTGTTATTGTAATACATGATGGAAATGTTATTGAATGTATTGTTTAGGAAATATGCAACTGTGATATATTGTTATTTTAATAGGTAAGAGTATTACTATTGTAATGAAATTTTATGGTTATTTAATTGCAAGGATATTATGATGTAAAATGTGAGGTTGTTATTGTTTTAGGATAATGTAATTGTAGTTTTATTGTATTGGTAATGTACAAGATGTAAGGTGATCGTTACGTATTTGCAATGTTATTGTAATATAAGGTCATGGTAATTTATCGTTGGAACAGGTAAATGTAATAACCTTTCCATTTGGAAAAATGCTATGTTAGCATTGATAACATAGGAAATGTAAGGACATTGTCTCAATTAGACAGATTTCAGCAATGCAATTCCAGAAATGCATGAGAAAGGGTTGTCAAGTTTATGCCATCCAAGTAACAAACCTGTTAGAAAAAGAAAATAAACCCAACTTTGAGGATTTTGTTGTTCTGCATGATTTCAGAGATGTGTTTGTTAATGAAATACCTGAATTACCCCCAAGAAGGGAGATAGACTTTTCTATCGACCTACTAACTAGTTTAGACCCTATCTCTAAAGAACCTTACCAAATGAGTTTGTCAGAATCGACAGAACTAAAAATTCAACTACAAGAATTATTGGACAAAGAACATATCAGACCGAGTGTTTCACCATGGGGAGCACCAGTCCTCTTTGTGAAAAATAAATAAGACACTCTAAGATTATGCATTGATTATAGACAATTAAACAAAATGACTATTAAGAACAAGTACCCCTTACCTAGGATAAATGACCTATTCGATCAAGTAGGTGGGGAAAAGATTTTTTCGAAATTGGATTTACGATTTGGTTATCACCAAGTTACGATAAAAGATGAGGACATAAGTCAAAAAAAAATTCAAATGAGATATGGACATTATGAATTTGTGGTTATACCTTTCGAACTCACTAATGCACCAGCCACGTTTATGTGTTTAATGAACAATATTTTCAGTCATTACTTGGACAAGTTAATGTTAGTATTTATTGACGACAATCTATTTTATTCTAAAATAGAGGAAGAACATGAAGAACACTTAAGGATAGTGCTGCAAACTTTAAGAAAGCATAAAATGTATGTTAAATTCGATAAGTGTGACTTTTATCAGAAGAAAATACAATACCTAGGACATGTAATTTCTACAAAAGGCATTACAGTTGATCCAGAGAAAATAAGAGCCATCATGGAATGTTCGATTTCTAAGGACGTAGCAGACATAGGGTCATTCATGGGAATCCCCGGATATTACCGCAGATTTATAGAGGGGTTTTCCAAATTTTCATACCCTATCACATCACTACAAAAGAAAGGAACCAAGTTTAACTAGTCACATAAATGTCAAGATAGTTTGAATAAGTTAAAGGAATTTCTAACAACCACACCCATTTTAAAGGTAGCAGATCCAGACAAAGACTTCACCGTCTATGTAGATGCGAGTAAAGAAGGACTAGGTGGTGTCATAACCCAAGAAGGGCATGTTATTTGTTATGAGTCCCAGAAACTAAAGGAACATGAACAAAACTACGTCACTCATGACTTAGAGTTGACAGTTGTAAGACACCCCTTAAAGATGTGGCGACACTACATAATCAACCGAACATTTTTGTTATTGACTGACAACAGTGGTGTGAAATTTTTGTTTAGTCAGTCAGACCTTAATGCAAGGCAAGCAATATGGCTAGCCTTCTTGTGCGAATTTGACTTTGAGGTAAGACATATCAAGGGTAAGGAAAATAAAGTAGTTGATGCTTTAAGAAGAAGAGTTCATGGGTTGTTTGAAATAAATATTAGTACGACATAAAGCGATCTTGAACAGAGGATAAGGACTGTAGGTAATAACGACGAAAATTACTCAAACAGTGGCAAAATTATAGAACATTACAGAAAATTCAGACAAAACAAATATGAGTGTGGATAAAAATGGTCTACTACGATTCAAAAATAGACTATACATGCCAGATTCGACAGAGTTAAAATTAACAGTCTTGGACAAAGTTCATAAGAAACCATATTCTGGTAATCCAGGATATTAGAAAACGATAACAACACTAAGAAAGTCATTTTCTTGGCCCAATATGAAGGGAGAAACAAAAGAATACTTAGCTAAGTGTCAATATTGTCAGCAGGTAAAATCCGAACACCAACATCTAGCCGACTTGTTGCAGCCCTTACCTATTCTAGAATGGAAATGGGGGACTATATCACTGGAATTTATTACAGGTCTGCCTACAACTCAGAAACAGAATGATTCAATTATGGTGGTAATCGACAAACTCAGTAAGTCTACAAACTTTATTCCTGTAAAGTCTACTTTTAAAACCATTTACATCACTGAAATATTCATGAAAGAAATTTTTAGACTGCATGGTATTCCTAAAATGGTGATTTCGGATAGAGATGTAAAATTTACATCTGCTTTTTGGAACGAATTGTTTGTAGGGTTAAATACTAACTTGAATTTCAACACGAGTTGTCTTCCACAAATGGATGGATGAACTGAACGAACAAACCAAATCATAGAATATATGCTCCGCATGTACGTAAGAACAAAACTAAGCAAGTGGGAAGACTACCTGCACTTGGTAGAATTTTCATACAACAATGGGTATTAAACTTCGGCTAAAATGAGCCCTTTCGAGGTACTGTATGGAAGAAAGTGTATGACTCCAATTAGCTGGGATAAACCAGTTGATATAATCATGGTTGGACAAGAGATGCTCCAGGAAATGGATAACACGGTAAGAAAAGTACAACAGAACTTAAAAGAGGCCCAGAACAGACATAAAAGTTACGCGGACCAAAAAATAAGGCACTTGGAATTTCAAGTGGGATACCATGTCTATTTAAAAGTCAAAGCCCGGAAAAGTTCACTAAATCTAGGTAACTATTCCAATTTGGCACCTAGGTTTTGTGGGCCTTTCGAGATCTTAGCTCGAATTGGACCTGTAGCATCCCAACTTGCACTTCCTGCCAATCTAAAAATTCATAATGTATTTCATGTTTCTTTATTAAAGAGTTATGTTCTTGACCCTACTCATATGATCGATTAGAACTTAGTCCAAGTGGAACTAGAAGGCAAGTTCCAAGTGGAACCTCTGTCCATTCTTGACCAGAAAGAAATAGCACTTTGGAACAGAGTCGTCGCCCAGGTAAAAGTGCAATGGAAGCACTTTAGTCCCGAGGAGGCCACTTGGGAGTTGGAGGGAGATTTGCAGAAATCTCATCCAATCCTGTTCCAAAAAAGGAAAGAACACTGAGGATAGTGTTTTATTGAAGGGGGAAAGGATGAAACATCCCCAAAATAAATTATTTTTAAAGTCTGAAATTTCGTAGGAAATTATTTCCGTTTTTGGTAAATTCGAAATTGGAAATTTTTTGCATTTTTGGAAATTTCGAATTTCAAATTTAGTTAATTGTAATTAATGATTATGACTATTGGGAAGAGATATAATTTGACCCAACTAACTACTTGACTATGACACCTGTATGAAGAAAAATATTTTATATTTATTACTGATGGACAAATGGAACAACCATGTTGAAATCAGTTGACCATGACTCCATGAGTGGGTAACATGTTGGAACTACCTCAGGGCTGATTATTACAAGTGGAAAATTAGGAATTTTTCCATTGGCTGAAAATTAGGGATTTGGAAAGATGCGAAAATTCCCAAAGGGAAAAAGACCTAGGCACTTTATCTTTTGGATATATAGCATATGGGAGGAGGCAGGACACTGCCTAATATGTTGGGGAAATGAAATCTATCTCTTGTTGTTACGAACACTACTTGTTGAGTGTGAGGCAAGGAGGAGACTGCTGAAACTGAAAGGCATTTTGTTAAGGAGGAGTTCTGAGTTATCCCTCATGGATTCATGGTTAGGCTAGTGGGTGAATAGGACAA
The DNA here is from genome assembly GCA_009831015.1 of Picea engelmannii. Lineage (NCBI taxonomy): Eukaryota > Viridiplantae > Streptophyta > Pinopsida > Pinales > Pinaceae > Picea > Picea engelmannii. The sequence continues at coordinate 735,126 of ML778837.1, forward strand.
GTGATTTGGCTGCCCTGTTCTAAGGTTGGGAGGAATGTGGTTGTTCCATTTGTTGTTCAGTAACCATTCTGATATGTTTACTTACTCCTTCTCTAGTTAAATTTTATGCATATTTGGAATTGTAGTGTGTATTTGTTACTATGTATGCATTGTACTGTTTTAATTTTAATTCTATTGAAATGAGTTAAATGTAGAATAATTCTCTACAATATCAATTGTAGACCATAGTATAACCTTCCATACCTTTGGCTAGAAATGAACAAGCATAGTTGAATTAAAACCCGAATACCTTTTTTGCATTTCACATGAGCCTACATCTGAATGTATGCAAGGTCGAGATCCCTATAAAGAATTGCAAATTACATTATTATTATATATTAGAAGTAAAGTGGTTGAAATTTTTAACAGAATGATGAATGACAGAAAGATTTTAAATTAGAGTGGTAATCAACTCATGGCTAGAGATCTGGAGTCCTTTCCACTGCCGCGTTTGGTTTTATAGATTTCCCAGGCTGAGGGCAAGATGGTCCATGGATTCCTTATCGGTATCCTCGCAACAACAGGGTACCATCATTAGTGTTGGGTACCAAAAACATATAAAATAATTGTTGTAGGAAGTGAAATAAAATAAATAGTACTAACATTAAAATACAAATTGCATAAATAAAGTTGTGCGAGTATGTCGAAGGCGTAGTATAAACGTTACATGCAGACCATGATAATGACCATAAGAAATATAATTAATCCAAGAATTTCCATGAAATCAAACATTATATGTCATAGGGTATTTTGTTTAGTTCAAAACACAGAAGTCACATTCCTCTAACTGTACTGGACAAGAATTCAATAACCATTAAAGAGGCATTATATGTGTGAGTACTAGCCAAGGGTTTACTGAAAATTTCAGAAGGGTGGATTCATCCTTTGCAAAGATAAAGAAAGAACATGCAATGTATTATGCTATACACAATGTGAAACATTTAATCCCAGACTAAGACCTGCGTAGCCTCATGAAAGAGTTTACATTAGGCCTTGACATATAAGAATAGCGATATTAGGGAAATAACGAAACCCAGGATTTAAAATACACACAAATAAACTATACAAGTGCAAATTTCTCTGAACTAGAGCAAGGGGTGAAATGCCTAGACCTTGAGAAAGTTCAAGAAGGAAACATCTGAATAATACAACTTATCCAGAGACAAAAAACAACCCAGAAATATTTCAAGGAATGACGATAAGGGGAAGATTTAACTCAAAACTATAACAAGAGTTACATAACGGATATTTCTCTCACTGTTACGATTTCCGAAGTCCCACTCTATCCTTTAAATAAAACAGTATCTTACAACTTACCAGGGAAGACGAATACATTGTTCCACCAGGTAATGACCTCCAAACCGACAGACTCCCCTACTAAGAAATAAAACATAGAACCATCTGATTGAGAAAATAACATGCAAATCCATCGCGGGGCTTCACAATGACAAAAGAAAAACTCACTTATCCCTAAGAGAAGTCCTTGTGATGAAAATTAATTGTTGAGGGTACAAAGGTGGGTCTTCCCATGTGATGGGGCAGAGTTGGTGCGATGATATTGGAGGAAGGGACATGCGAAACCATAAAAACTCGCACGCACAATACCCCATTAATGGCAGATGCAGAGAGATTTAACTCGCTTCTAACGAATAAACCTTTCATCCCTTGTCAAGAAAATGTGTAGTTAATGTTAGTCCCGTCGTGACACAACTGGTTGAGACTCGTCCATTCCAACTTTTTGAATTACAGTTAACCTATCATTCGAATGGAGACTTTGTTGATACATCGTTTAGTCAAGTCAAAGTTAACAAGGATTAGCATGAGGTCTCATTAACCGAACTCTTTTAGGTAAGTGGACTGGATTATCACTAACCATGAATACTTGATAAAGGAACCCATTTAATGACCTGGACTATACAATGTTGACAAGCGCCTTTTACTAAGCCACATATATTCAGTTGAGGGGTATAGTCCCGACCCCGTGACTATACGTATATGTTAAGTGAATTTTATTTCAAAGACAAATTAAATAGTATTGCACGCAAACATATAAATCTCATGTTTAAGAAGAGATTAGGACAATGAGTCATAAGTCTAAACTACTATATATATATATGTGTGTGTGTGTGTGTAGGTTTGAGTCCAGAGGGAATTATTAGGATCTTTGGTGAATTATCCACATAAGTTTTATTTCCAAGGTAAGTTAGACTAGTGTGGGAATGGAATCATGTATTAGGCAGAACTCAAGTTACCTCACAAAGATTTTAAAAAGGAATAAAGATTACCTCCTTTTACCAATGAACATATAAAATGAAATTGGATATTAATGTCCCATAAAAAAAGAAAAAATTATGACAAATTTGAGGTACATTACACACAATGGAAGTCTTATGACTGTAACAATTCCTATACAAATATGAGCAATGTGAATAGATTAAGAGCAATGAACTAGTTACTAAAATTTACACAATATAAATAAAACCTTATCCCACCCACGGGAAAGGGTTTACGACCTTGCATCATATAATTCGAGGGTGAAATAAGTCACAATAAGTCTCGGATGTGTTTTCTTCCAAAGATTCGATAGTTTCAGGGATTCATTTTCCATATTGCCTCTTTACGAACCCGAAGACTTATCCTATAATATACAAGAGTAATAAATATACAACTTATTCCTAGAGCGAATGTCATAGGCGGACCTAGGAGTGACTGTAGGAACCTAGAGAAGACTTTAACCAAGGGGTTTTCGGGCGAGAGGCATGTCATGAACAACTTAAATAAAAATGAAAGTATAAGTGACAAGGGGAATATCAAGTCACGGCCTTGACGACAAAACCCTCAATTACTTTTACGAATGAAAGTATTCAAAAACCTAGTAAGCTTTATTTTTAAACTAAGAGTAAACACAGACTTCTCAGACACAGGGTTGCTAGTGCATGGATACGTTGCATAGTACACATAGACCCTTACGCGATGATTAACCAAGGAGATTTTCCTTTATACAACATTATATCAAGGGTATTTTAATTACAGACAGTAGAGGCTTACCCAACGACTAGTTTGGGAAAATAATAGGCAACACGTGATGCGTGGGGTTCTATCCTCCCATCCATGCACAAGACACAAACAAAATAATAACCAAGTCACAGTGCGTGAAAGGAATTGCACAGACAATGGTATAACCACATACTCCTTCATCATGTTTTTAGTGCCACCAAACATTACAGAACATAGTTATAGGTTTGGGAGGCATGATAACTCTCATGGAAACGAGGGTGAAGATTTAGGATTATTTCCTTAAAGATTGAGAAATGGATTAGTATTACAACTTTTCTTACAAGAGAAGGGAATTAACATAGCGAAACAACCAAGGAGCTTCTAAAATTTAGAGGAACCCTGTGAAACCCTAGTTCAAGAACCAAAATCCTAGAGGAGTGAACCAAGATGTAAATATATGTAGAAAAAATAAATTGTTACAGTGTCAATGGGATGCATGGGATGCAAGAAATTACCTTTTCAAGTGCAATAGGAGAACCAGAATACCTGAAGCCTCTTCCCTCGTTGTTCAAGACTGAACTTCCTTTGTTGTTAACTGGTAATAGAGGAATGAATAATGCATAGAGAAAAACACTCGACATCTTGGGAGTGCAGTGTTACAATGACTTACCTCGGCTTCGCTAGAGAAGTTTTAGTGAGGGTTACGAAATACTACAATTTCGTCTGAAAACGATGGAGGTGGTCAACTTGTAGTGGACACGGTGACCGAGCGACAACTCCCAGGAGGTACTATTGCAAGTAGCCATTAATGTGGTAGACAGAGGGTTTAATTCATCATCTGATATTTCCTTTATTTGACTTCATACCAATTTATTACAGAGTGCAAGGCCATTTAAGTTAGGGTTACGACTTACCCTTTAGTCGCGCCCATCTCTCGTTCAGTTAAAGGCTTACCTTTTGGTTCAATCATGTTCTCAAGATCGGGATGGGTAACTGTCATCGTTAGGATTTGTAACGATGCAAACCGATTATCCATATCATTAGTCCTGTAGTAATAATGGTTGGAGTCTTAACCATAAAGACTTCACCACAAATTTTTATTACTTAGACAATTAATATGTAAAGCTACCATTATATTAAAGTCTATGATGTATTCGATAAAGGGGTATGCATATGCTTTGAAGCATATTTCGTATAGGACCCCTATATGGTTAGTAATGGTTATGCATAGAGATGGTGGTAATACTAGTTGGGTTTTTGATAAGTTCAAATGTTAACCCTTTATACTTTCCCTAGTGAATAGGAATGTTATTATCTAAGGGACTAGGGTATAGTGAAGCTATCCCTTAATGGTTATATATATATGATTGTTGTGTAGAATGGAATAATTCAGAGATAAAGTGTTTTCTATATGACTATGGTTGTATCAAGAAAATGGTAAATGAAAAACCTTGTAAAATTCAATAATGATGACAAAACTACATACCTATATTAAGATTATGTCTTTCGAAATAAGTTTCTTGAAGAGGAAAAGAGATTTAATGTCCCTAACAATTTTTTTTTTATTTGGTAAATTTGGGGAACATTACATATGGTGTCAGAGAAAAGGTTACAACACTTGGACCTCAAAGCAGGGCCAAAATTTTTGTTTAGTACATGCTATTATGTTTAATAAAAAACTAACAAAAACGATTATTGTTACAAACAATTTTTATTTGTTTTGTTGTGATAATGGTGACACAAAATGAAGAGGAGATCAGAATTGAGGAGAATCTCGATCAAGGACCTCCTAGAGAGCCTGGGCAGAATAGTGAAGGAAGTTTTGCCACCCAGGTTCTGGAAACAATGAGGAACCTTATCGTGGAACTGTAAGCTTTCAAGGCAGATAATGAGAAATTGAAAAAGGCACACAAAGACTAGTAAGAAATAAATGAAGTATTATTGTGTAGCATAGTAATAGAGAATATCCCAAAATACAATGACAAGGAAGAAGAGGTCAGCAAAAGAGCCTCCAAAAATTCTGGTCCTGAAGCAAAAAATGAGTACAGTTCTTCCGAAGGCACCCCAACAGCAGAAAATCAAACTATCCACCTTTGACGGAGAATCCAGGATAGGGGAGAAGGCTAAAGCATGGTTACTGGACATAAAAAAATGTTTCTAGATTTATAATTATTCCAACAACAAGAAGGTCATAATGGTCATTTATAACCTGAAAGGAAAGGTGAGTATATGGTGGCAGGACCTCAAGTTGGCCAAGGGATTAAAAGGAAATAGATGGAATGGTCATAGTTCAAGAAATACTTCAAGAAACAGTATTTATTAGAAATTTATTATGAGAGAAAGACCAAAGAATTTTATGAGCTAAGACTCATCCAGATGACCATGGACGACCTGATAAACAAATTTCTTGAATTATTAAGATTTGTGCCATACATCAGGGAAGACAAAGTAAAAATCCAACGGTTCATAAGTTGCTTACCACGGTCCTATTAGGATAGAATTGAACTCGACAACCCCAAAACCTTAAGTGATGTTTTTAGAAAGGCCCAGATGTGCTATGACTAGTAGAAACAACGTTATAAACTTCCCAACATTTGGAAAGATAAGAAACATGACATAATGAATCAACAGAGGAAGGGCTTCCAACCAACCCCTTTCTAGAATGCGACAAAGAATTTCCCAAGGAAATATTTTCAGTCCAATAATCAGAACACCCAAGGGGGAGGGAGACCAGTTAATCCGAGAACCAAGAAGTTTGGGGGCAACCCCAGGGAACCATTAAAATGCTGGGAGTGTGGAGAACCTCACTTAAGGAGGAATTTCCCACATTTAACTTCTTCAACAAGGACCACAATTCATAACCTTCAAGAGGCATATACAATAGGAGATGTGGGAATAAGCATACACATGATCAATGTAGTGGTGGATGGATGACAAGCTGATCACCAATCCACTATAGTTGAAGTTGAAGGTAAAGTTAATAATAATTGTATTTTCGAGGTTTATTGTTGGATAATTGTATTTCTATTTTAATTGATCTGGGAGCTACTCTGAGTTATGTTACTCCTGGTGTAGTTGATTCAAACAAGCTTAAAAATGTGAAGCATACTGAATCCTGGTTAGTACATCTAGAAACAAGGACAAAAAGGAAAGTAACAGATTTCATCTTTGTTTGTGAACTCAGTTTAGATGGTCAAAATGAAAAGTTAAATCTGAATATTCTACCATTAGGGTCGTACAATATAATTATTGGAATGGACTGGTTAGAGAAGCATAAAGTAATAATGGATTGTTACGAAAAATAAATTACTTACAAAAATGAAAACAACACAGTTAGGACAATACACGACATCGGAAAACCAGTCTCAGTTACGCAGATTTCAGCAATGCAGTTTAAAAAATGCATGAATAAAGGTTGCCTGATTTATGTTATTCAAGTGAAAAATATTTTAGAAAAATAAAATAAACCCAACCTAGAAGACTTTATTGTCTTACATGAATTTAGAGATTTATTTGTGGACGAAATACTAGAATTGCCTCCAAGAAGAGAGATAGATTTTATTGTTGATCTGCTTCTTGGATCAACCCTGATATCTAAGGAACCCTACAGGACGAGTTTACCCAAATTGAGAGAACTGAAAATTCAACTACAAGAACTGTTCGACAAGGAATACATCAGACCAAGTGTCTCACCTTGGGGAGCACCAATCCTTTTTTTGAAAAGAAAGACAAAACTTTAATATTATGTATTTATTATCGAAAGTTAAACAAAACGACTGTTAATAACAAATATCCCCTACACAGAATCAAATATCTATTTGACCAAGTGGGAGGAGCAAAGATTTTTTCTAAGTTAGATTTAATATCTGGTTACCACCAGGCTAGAATAAAGGATGAAGACATAAGTAAAATAGTGTTTAGAATGCGATATGGACATTATGAGTTTGTTGTTATTCCTTTTGGTCTCACTAATGCACCATCAACATTTATGTGTTTAATGAATAGCATTTTTAGTCAATATTTGGATAAGTTTGTGTTGGTGTTTATTGATGACATTATAGTTTATTCGAAAACAGAAGAAGAACACAAATAACATCTAAGGATAGTATTGCAGACCCTAAGAAAACACAAGTTGTATGCAAAATTTGACAAATGTGACTTCTACCAAAAGAGAATACAGTACCTAGGACATGTAATATCTGAAGAAGGTATTGTGATCGACCCAGAAAAGATAAGATCCATCATGGAATGGCCTATCCCTAAGGATGTGGCAGAAATCCGGTCATTCATGGGAATTACCGATTACTACTACAGATTTATCGAGGGATTATCGAAGATTGCATACCCAATCACATCCCTATAGAAAAAGGGGACCAAGTTTATTTGGTCGTAGAAGTGTCAGGACAATTTTAATAATTTAAAGGAACTGTTAACCACCACCCCTATTTTAAAGGTAGTAGACCCTAATAAAGACTTTGGGAGGTGTCCTAACTCAAGAAGGGCATGTTATTTGTTACAAGTCACAAAAACTAAAAGAGCATGAACGAAACTACGTCACACACGACTTGGAATTAGCAGTTGTAATTCATGCATTAAACCTATGGTGACAATATATAATGGGCATAAAATTTCTATTACTAACCGATAACAGTGGTGTGAAATTCTTATTCAGTGAACCAGATCTTAACGAAAGGCAAGCAATATGGTTGGCCTTCTTGAGTGAATTCAATTTCGAGGTAAGACACATCAAGGGTAACAAAAAAAAAGTGGCAGATGCTTTAACTAGGATAATTCATGGGTTGTTTGAGATAAATATTAGCAGGGAAGAAAGAGAAATTGAACAAAGGATAAAAGATGCAAGTGTTACTGACACGAAATACACCAAAATAGTGGCAGATTTACAAAGCAATGCATAAAATTCAAACATAATAGATCTGAGCTTCGATAGATATGGGTTGCTAAGATTTAAAAAAAGGCTATACATACCAGATTTTACTGAATTAAAGATAATAATTTTGGATGAAGTGCACAAGAAGCCATATTCTGGTCATCTGGGGTACCAAAAAATGGTAACAACATTGAGAAAGTTGTTTTATTGGCCTAACATGAAAGGTGAGACAACAAAATACTTATGTAAGTTCCTAGATTGTCAACAGGTGAAGGTTGAACATCAGAATCTATCCGACCTACTACAACCTCTACCTATACCAGAGTGGAAGTAGGAAACTATCTCACTGGATTTTATCACAGGTTTTCCTAAAACTCAAAAATAGAATGATTCGATTATGGTAGTAATTGATAAACTTATCAAGTCTGCACATTTTATTTCAGTAAAATCTACTTATCAAGCTATTAACATCGCTGAAATATTTATGAAGGAAATTTTTAGACTGCATGGTATTCCTAAAATGGTGATTTGGGATAGAGATGTCAAATTTACATCAACATTTTGGAAAGAATTGTTTGCAGGGCTGAATACTAACCTGAATTTCAACACAAGCTACCATCCACAAACGGATGGGAAAACTGAACGGACGAACCAGATTGTGGAAGATATGTTACAAATGTACGTAAGGATGAAACCAACTAAGTGGGAGGAATACCTACACTTAGTGTAATTTGCATACAATAATGGTTATCAGGTGTCGACTAAGATGAGCCCCTTCAAAGTACTGTACGACAGAAAGTGTACAACTCTGATTAGCTGGGATAACCCAGTTGAAAAACTCATGATGGGACCAAAAATTCTCCAGGAAATGGAGAAAACGGTAAGAAAAGTACAACAAAATTTAAAAGAGGCACGAGACAGACAGAAAAGCTACGTAGATCTGAAAAGAAGACACCAGGAATTTCAAGTTGGAGACCATGTGCATTTAAAAGTCAAAGAAAGAAAAAGTTCATTAAATCTAGAAAACTGTTCAAAGTTGGCACCTAGGTTTTGTGGCCCCTTCGAAATATTAGCTCGAATTGGACCCATGGCATATCAACTTGCACTTTCTACAAATTTAAAATTTCATAATGTATTTCATGTCTCTTTGTTAAAAAAGTGTGTTCATGATCCTACTCACATTATTGATTGGAACATGGTGCATGTGGAACCAGAAGGAGAGTTCCAAGAAGAATTGTTGCGCATTCTAGACAGGAAAGAAACAATACTAAGGAACAAAGCCATCACCCAGGTAAAAGTGCAATGGAAGCACTTTAGTCATGAGGAGACCACTTGGCAATTGGAGGAAGATTTGTAGAAATCTTATCCAACCCTGTTCCGAGAAAGGAACGAACACTGAGGAAAATGTTGTCTTGAAGGGGGAGAGGATGTAATATCCCCAGAAAAAAATTAATTCTCAAAGTCTGTAAGCACTTAGGAATTTTATTTCCATTTTGGAAAATTCGTATTTAGAAAATTATTGCCATTTATGGAAATTCCAAATTTGGAATTTGATTAATTGTAATTAATTATTGTGACTATTGGGAAGATATTTGATTTTCCCAACCAACTCTTTGGCTATGACACATGTAAAATAAAAATATTTTTATATATTAATTGTTGAAGGACAAATGGAACAGGTAGTTTGAAAATAGTTGACCATGATTCCATGAGTAGGGAACATACTTGATTTACCTCAGGGATGAATTTTACAAGTGGAAAATGAGCAATTCGGCCACTAGCAGCCCCTAAAAATCAGGGATTTGTAAAGCTGCGAAAATTCCCAAAGGGGGAAAAGACCTAGGCACAAGATGCTCAGGATATACAGCATATGGGAGGAAGCAGGACACTACTTAGTATGTTGGATAAAGGATATCACTTACTATTATGAACACTGTTTGGATTGTAAGGCAAGGGGATTTTTGATCTGAAAGAGGATTGTAGAGAAAGAGGATCATTGGAATTCACCCTTATGGAATTCGCCCTTGGGGGTGAATGGAGCGAGTAGTTTGGTTGTTCTGTTCTATGTTTGGGTGGAACTTGGATGTTCCATTTTTTGTCCCAACACTTTATTTAGATATGTACATCTACTTGTATCCTTGATGAATGTTTTTTTATTAATAGCTGATAGAATGAAATGGATCATAGGGTAATTCCTTACAGGTTGATTTTATTCATTGAGTAAAGATAAGAAATCTATTGTGGATTTTTAGCTGTTAATGAAGTTGAGTTATATATATATATATATATATATATATATATGCATATGTTGGACTAGGCATAAAGAATGTAGAACTTTTGGTTGTATTCTAGAAAATTATAAGTGAATACAAGATGACTGTGTGTATTTCCATTAAATCATATGATGTATTTATGTACATACATATATACATGCAATCAACCATATCAACCTCTATACAAGTACCATAGAGTAATGATAAAGTAAATAATAGTCCTCCTTTTTAAAGAGAAATTACATTCTATTATATACGATGGTCCATAGACAAACTTTGATTGAATATTCTACATAACACATGATAGCATAACTGTTAAATCACGGAATCGTATGCAATATAGGGTTTTCCCCTTTTCAATATGTTTATTCCATTAAGGAATTAAAAATACAAGTAACCAGTTATCTATGGAACCCTAGTTCAAAAGTTATCATAATAGAGTACCCTAAGGTGGAACCCTGTACCACTAAATAAACAGAAACTGAGAAGTTAAAATCAAACGATGAGTTTTGGAACTTGAATACCTTTCGAGTAAGGTGATCTCGTGGATCCACTTCATCAGAACGATTAAATCCTGCAAGGGGAAAATCGGGAATCAGTAAACATTGTTAAGAAAAAAATCAACGAAATTAAATATTGAATATTTAACACACAAATAATACTTAGCTTGAAGTTGGCATGGGTGCATTTCCCATTGGCATCGCTGAAAAAAACTATCCAAAGTTTGAAGGGGAGGAGTGGACCCAAAAATGTATGATGGGTACCCTCGCAAGTAAACAGTGGTCCCATCATTAGTTTTGTAACTGAAAGGATTTAACCGAATGCTCTAGAATGTAAACAAGAAAATAGAACAATGCTAAACATTTAATACATTTCATAACTAGAATGATAAAGTTCACACAGTACAGTGCATGAACCACAGAGGCGTTTATTTCCCCATTGGATACTTCAATTACTATTTTTCTTTATGTGGAAGAAGTGCAATAGACAAGTTCAAACACAAAATTCCAAAACAGGGAACTTAGAGTAAATATTTTAAATAAGTTTAAATTATAGAACCTATACACACAATGGAAGTCTTATGACTGTAACAATTCTGGTACAAATATGAGCAATGTCAATAGATTAAGAGTAACAAACCAATTACTAAACTTTACACAGTAGAAAGAAAACCTTATCACACCCACAGGAAAGGGTTTATGACCTTGCATGGTATAATATTCGAGGGACAAATAAGTCACAGTAAGTCTTGGATGTGTTTTCTTCCAAAGAGGCGATAGTTTCGGCGACTCATTTTCCAACTTGCCTCTTTACGAACCTGAAGAATTATCCTATAATATACAGGAGTAATAAATATACAACTTATGCCTGCAGTGAATACCATAGGTGGACCTAGGAGCGACTGTAGGAACCTAGAGAAGATTTTAACCAAGGGATTTTCGAGCAAGAGGCATGCCATGAACAACTTAAATAAAAATGAAAGTATAAGTGATAAGGAGAATATCGGGTCATGGCCTTGCCGACAAAAACTTCAATTAATTTTATGAATGGAAGTATTCAAAAACCCAATAAGAATTATTTTTAAATTAAGAGTAAGCATAGACTTCTCGGATAGAGGGTCGCTAGTGCATGGATACCTTGCACAGTACACAGAGACCCTTTACGTGACGGTTAACCAAGGAGTTTTTCCTTTATACAACATTATATCAAGGGTATTTTAATTATAGAGAGCAGAGGCTTACCCAATGACCAGTTTGGGGAAATAGTATGCAACACACGATGCGTGGGGTTCTATCCTCCAATCCTTGCACATGACACAAACAAAATAATAACCAAGTCACAGTGTGCGAAAGGAATTGAACAGACAATGGTATAATCACAGATGCCTTCATTATATTGTTAGTGCCACCATACATTACATAACAGAGTTACAGGTTGGGGAGGCATGATAACTCTCATGGAAACGAGGGAAAATATTTAGGATTACTTCCTTAAAGATTGAGAAATGAATTAGTATTACAACTTTTCTTACAGGACAAGGGAATTAACACAACAAAATAACCAGGGAGTTGATAACCTTTCGACGAACCCTGTAAACCCTAGTTCAAGAAAGGAAAACCAAGAGGAACGAACCAAGATGTAAATCTATGTAGAAACAATAACCTGATATAGTGTCAATGTGATGCATGGGATGCGAGAAATTACCTTTTCGAGTGCAGTAGGAGCACCAGACCTCCTAAAGCCTCTTCCCTCTTTGTTCAGGACCAGACTTCCTTTGTTGTTAACCACTAACAGAGGAATGAAGAATGTGTAGAGAAAAACACTCGACATCTTGGGAGTGCAGTGTTACAATGACTTACCTTGGCTTCTCGAGAGAATTTTTATTGAGGCTTACGGAATAGTATAATTCCATGTGAAAATGATGGAGGTGGCCGACTTGTATTAGACACGGTGGTCGAGCGACAGCTCCCGGGAGGTACTATTACAAGTAGTCATTAATGGGGTAGACAGAGGTTTTAATTCATCGTCTGACATTTCCTTTATTCGACTTCATACCAAGTTATTACAGAGTGCACAACCAATTAAGTTAGGGTTACGACTTACCCTTTAGTCGCACCCATCTCTCGTTCAGTTAAAGGCTTACCTTCTGGTTCAATCATGTTCTCAAGCTCAGGATGGGTAACTTTCATCGTGACTTTGTAACAATGCCAACCAATTAACCATATCACTAGTCCTATGGTAATAATGGTCGGAGTTTTAACCATAAACACTTCACCATGAAGTTTTATTACTTAGACAATTAATATGTAAATCTACCATTATATTAAAGTCTGTGATGTATTCGATAAAGGGGTATGCATATGCTTTGAAGTAGATTATGTATAGGACCCCGATATGGTATATTAATGGTTATGCATAGAGATGGTGGTAACACTAATTGGGGTTTTGATAAATTCAAACGTTAACCCTTTATACTTTCCCTAGTGAATAGGAATGTTATTATCTAAGGGACTAGGGTATGGTGAATCTATCCCTTAACGGTTATATATATGATTGTTGTGTAGCATGGAATAATTCAGAGATAAAGTCTTTTCTATATGACTATGGTTATATCAAAAAAATGGTAAATGAAAAACCTTGTAAAAGTCAATAATGATGACAAAACTACCTACCTATATTAAGCTATGTCTTTCGAAATAAGTTGCTCGAAGAGGAAAAGAGATATAATGTCCCTAACAATTTTTTTTTTTTTATTTGGTAAATTTGGGGAACATTACATCACCTATTACTTGGTAAATAATCAAATACCAAGTCCTCAACCCAATTTAACCAATTGTGAGATAAGTGTAAGGAAGCAAATCTTTATAATGTTGTGCCTAGTGACTGAAGAATTGGATTCTCTATTTTTTTTTTAAATGTAATACTTAGTAAGAGTATATATATATATATATATATATTGTGAACAAGACATAATAATGATACAAGTTATCTTGTTTTGTAAAATCTTGGCATACATATAACAAATATCCTTGTTAGACCCTTTGGCATAATAATATTAAAAGAAAGAAAGGAAAAAGAAAAGAAGTTCCTTGTAACAATTTTGTTTTGAGTACGCATTGTAGGGGTATATTACATATGATATCATAGATGTAGTTTACAACACTTTGTCCTAAGGGAGTCAATAGAAAATATTATTCTTAATGAAAAATCTAATGAACAAAATTTTCATTTGTTACAAAGAGACTGTGTCAAAAATTTTGTAACTATATCAGCGCACAATGAAGAAGAAGGAAGACTTGAAAGTATTAGTAATCAAGAACCTACTAGAAACGCAAAACATCACAACGAGAGTAGTTCAACATCCCAGTGTTGGAAACAATGAGGAATCTTATCGTGGAATTGCAAATATTCAAAGATGATAATGAAAAATTAAAGAAATCACAGGAAGATCAACAAGAAACAAATAAGATTTTTTTTCAAAGCATTGCAACAAAAAAGATCCCAAATAATAATGAAGTGGATGAGGGAGTTAGTAAAAACTCCTCAAATAATTCTATCCATTGAACATAAACCTTTTGTTAAATATTTTTCGATATCAACAAACCAGGGGGTTTGTGTTGATATGGAAAATAGGTGCTCATATAGAAAATAGTCATCGATCATGCCTTCGCCATTAGGGATAGTAAACTTGGATCAAATTGTTGTAATAACATAAACCATATAATTGAAACATGCCCTCCGTCATGACATCAATGTAAGTGAGTAAAGTAGTGACAATTTTTTTTTTTTTTGAAAACACATTTAGAATAAGTGGTATGTGACAATGACATACATCAATAATTCACAATATATTCTCATCTACATCACTACACACCAAGAATCAAATATAACATCATTGTTACTAATAGATCAATTACATTACATAAGATAATAAAAATGTGTACCCTCCAACCTACAATACAAGGTTAGGACCTCCAAGACACATAATCAACTCTTAAGTCCAAGATTCATTCAATTTATTTTGACCATTTAAGGTTTGAAGAATGGTGACTATTCTGAGGTACATGTAGGTATATGCTCCCATAACCAACTCAACCTAGACTCGTGACTATATTGACAATAAGGTACTTAATCATGATGCAAACAAATTCATTCAATAACCCAAAATACTAGTACCAAATTCATCAATTCATCATAGAATTTCACATCATAAGAAATAACTCAATCATCTAATTTCATTACATTATAAAATCATTACTAATATCATAACATGTAAGTGTAATAATCCACCTCTTAAGCTCAACAAGTAACTATATTAACCAATTTAACTCTCCCACAAAAATGCCTCATTTATGTGAGAATCAATATGTATCAATATAATGTAAGAATCCACCATAATCAAGTTTATTTAAGATGGATACTAATAAGATAACTAAATTATATGCTTTGGTGATTATATAATAACAATAAGCATATGTTATAATCATATTAATAACTCTAGTAATCATCATTTGATTATCTTAAATTAAATAAATCAATGTATAATGCCCATATTATAAAGGAATATCTAAGTCACTCCTTATACAATTCTAATTCCTCTTTTAATAGCTCAAGCTACTTAATTAAAATTTCTCCCTTTTTAATAGTTATTATTCCACTTCTAGACAATTTTGTTCTCTTAAAGAATTCAAGCAATAATTTTAATTTGAGGTTATTACATCTAGAAAAAAACTTATTTCCTCTTAATATTTTAAGCATATAAATTTATCGAGTGATTTTCAACAATTCCCATCACTACTAGGATTTACTAAGGTTAAGTCAATGTATTTGATTCGTCATTGTTTCTCAAAGCAACTTATTTTGGTGAAGACTTTGAATCTGTCTAAACTCTTATTATACACCATAAAAAAAATCATTTCTCATTCTAACTTATCTCAATCTACCAAAATCCTAAATAAATCTATCGTTCTAACTTACCACTCTATCATTCTAACTAAAGAACATCACCCTTTAACCTTTAGGTTTTACCATATCTTTATTAATCCAAGTAGTTACTCCTAACATTTTTAATATAAAGGATCTTATTAGTCTCTATAAAGTTAATCACTAAATAGTTTCAATATCATTAATTCATAAGAAGTTCAAACCATTACATAATCAATTAAATATTTGATGATATCATTTATAGAAAAATAATCTCAAGGAGATAGAATAGTATAAGTGAGATACTAACTCACTTAATTATACAAATATTCATTCTCGCAAGAATGAATATTACATCTGATTGTAAATATGTAACGATCTACAAATTTCAATTTCCAGAGATGTTAAAACTAGCATGATCACATAATTGTGGCTGATCAACGTCCAAAGGTTGATAAGATGAAAAGAATCTTTAAAAGAATATATTAAATTTTATTATTGATTAACAAATAAACGGTTGAGCTTTATTTATCTGGTGTTAATATTTTAATTTTTGTTAATCACTTACGTGGCAATCAGTGAGCTATCAAAGTAATTTTTAAATATGATTAGGTAAATGTAAAAAAGTAAACACATAAACAGATGTCTTTATAATAGCTAGGAAGTTAATGATTGAAATCACAGCCATTTAT
The DNA here is from genome assembly GCA_009831015.1 of Picea engelmannii. Lineage (NCBI taxonomy): Eukaryota > Viridiplantae > Streptophyta > Pinopsida > Pinales > Pinaceae > Picea > Picea engelmannii. Next base: position 751,439 of record ML778837.1, read on the forward strand.
TTTGTGTGACTACTAAGAATATTCCAGCCATATTTAATTATGTACATAAAAAACTTATTAAGCACTAAACCTCTATTAAATCTGCCCATTATCAATAGGTGTAAGCCTTTCGACATAATTATGCGAAAACGAAATAACTTCAGTTCTCATAGAAGATAATAAATTTTTGCAGCGATTACATTGAAATAAATAAATTTTTGCAGCGACTACATTGAATATTTCAAGGTAAGGCTTGCAAATAATTATAATGCAACAACTATATCAAATTTAAACTTGGAGGTAAAATCTTAATTTTTTGCAACGACCCAGCAAATCCTAAACTTCCGGATTTAAATAATTCTTACGATGGCGATATGAAATTTTAATTTCTGGATAGGCAAATAAATGTTACAACCATCGAGATTCTAAATTTTGAATTCCTTTCCAAAAAAATCAAGCAATTTACACAATGATCTTGATGAAATAAAATTTCAAGATTTGCATTTAATTTTTTTTTATGATGAGACGAAATTCTATACATTTGAAATTGCAATAACTTTATCAATGAACCAATGTTTTTCTAAAATTCGAAAGCTAAAAAAAACAACTACTGTACAATTCATGAATTCTACAATTTCAAAAGGCTTGATAGAGATTCTACACAATTCTAAACTGAAGAAAATGTAAACTAATTTGGCAGCATCCCTAACTCTTAAATTCCAGAATGTAACCAAATACATAGCAACGAAGACGAGTTTAAATTCAGATCTACAAAATAAATTGGCACTGATCATACCAATTCAATTTCGTATTGTGGAAAGACTTGATAGCGTCCAAACAACTGTAGTTCAGGATAGGAAATATTGTTTGCAACAACAGCAAAAAGGTAGTTTCTGGCAACCATACTAACATGCAATGAATTGGGAAAATTCAAAGTTTTTGGACTTGCCAATAATTTTTACAAAGACCACACAAATTTCTTACAGAAATTATGGGTTGTAAAATAGTTTGACAATGCTCAATTAAAAAAAAATTGATTTCCATTATGTAAATTTTAGAGTTGCAACTAGTTCGCGACAACCATAACAAATTCCAAATTCCACTTTGCCTAAAATTGATAGCGATCAAATATCAGACATCAAGGTCTCTAAATTAATTGGTAACAAATAAAAATAATTCAGATTTCTGGGTTGTAAATTAAATTGGCAGCTTTCAAATGAACTCTGAATTCCTATTTTTCAATTGGATTTGGCAGGCGAACAAATTAAATTTCTAAATTTCGGTGTATGGAATAAAATGGCAGCAACAACAAAATTTCAATCCTAGACTATACCATGACTCTTCAACTAACTTTCCAATTAAATTTCAGAAATACAACATGATCTGACAATATTTTGTAAAACTATAATGTACAAAATCCATTCTTATTACATTTTTAAAATTGTATAAATAAAATATCGGAGAAGACGAAGAGTTGATGTCCTTCGATACTTGAGCTCCTTCTGTTCTCCCGCTTGTTAATCACCGAAACTTTACCGGTAACTCCTAGTGAATGCTAGGGGTATTCTTCTTCCCCTTGAGCCGCAAAGGAGCCACACACAAGAAACCAACAAACAATAGCTCCAAGGCTTGCCTCGCAAGGAAGATCTTCCACCCTTTCTACAAGCTTGGTGCAACATAACATTACCCTTTCTACAAGCTTGGTGTAGCATAACATTACCAAGAATAAGTGAGGTCCATTTCCCTTCTACACCATTTGTTTTAGATAATTTTCCCCCTTCATGTCCTCATGCTCAAGTAAGTAAATTTTTAGGTTAATTTAATTAGGATTATTCACCCACACACTTGTCACACTCTCCCCAAGTTACACAAGTAATTACCCTTTTTATTTTATTTAAAAAACCAATTTCACCCACATTCCATAATGTGTTCCTATTTTCACTCTTAGTTGTCCATTTGTTCCCCAATTTCTCATTTAATGAGTGTCTCCGAACTAGATCTTAGTTAAAGTTGGATTAGGAGTCTTCTTCTATTTAGACTAGTGGGAGGTTGACTCAATATTCTATTCCATGTGTACTCCTATTCTCTCATATTATTATTTCTTCTATTTTTTAAAAATCCATTTTATTAATTTCATGCACACATGTGCATTTTATCCAACCTTTTAAATTGTATTCCCCTTTTTCCTAGAGTTTGATTATATTCTCAAATCTTTTAACTATCTCATAATTCATTTAGTCCTTTATTTAATTTATACTTAGACTAAGCCTTAGACTTAGGTTTAGACTTTTGTTAGGTTTTATAGTTAATAATTTATTGTTTAATTAATTATTTTATTCTAACAAGGTCTAATCGTTTCAATGTTTTCTAGGACACTTATATTTATTGACTCAATTTTTAATTACGCGACATGCCCTTCAAGACGCACCTCCATGCTCCAAGGGTGTCACTCACCTTGGACTAGTTTTTGAATTTTTTCTGACCCTTGGAGTCAACACTCCATTCAGTTGACCTTGTGAGAGACTAAGAGATTCTAAGGAATAAGGACTCTGCCTAATTGTACACCCCTTAGAAATATTCATGAGTGATTGTCTCAGTCTTCCTTGATGACATCATGGACCTATTGAACTAGGTAACTGTTAACCTACAGTTCATACCATGGTGAGAGTGCTAGTAGGTTGTGACAAGGACATTGCCACACCTCTCCATCAAATGTCTAGTTTATTTTCATGGTCCCTTTACTCCTTATGTGAGTCGGATTAGAAAGAATCGTCAAGCCCACATCTAGTGACAAAAATAGTGTCAATAATCCATATACATAAATCATACTATCATCAATCATATGTTACATGTGTGTAAAATGAAATACTCAAACAAATACAATCCACTCCATGACTCAATCCGGAGTCCAAGCAAGTTCATTGATGCCATCAACATCCATAACATGTCATGTGTCCTGCACACTCAGGAAAACTTGTCAATAACATATGCCAATATATATACACCAAAACAATAATAAGTCACAATACATCATCATCATAATATATAACCCTTAATCGAAACAAAATCATAATATACCATAACCCGATCACTTGCACGCAAGTGCCCTCAAAGAATATGTCAATAAAAGTGGGCTCAGTAGAGCGGGATGTTACACTAATAATCCTACCATTAATATCAAGTTTATTCATCAAGTATAATGGAAGCATGATCTATATGTATGAAAAATTTATACACTGTAACATAATGTATGAATAATTTAAAGCATGAACAATTGTTAAGAGTTCTTTCTCTCTAATAATATGGTAGATCTCTACACCGACCAGTTTTTTACTTATGAAATAGATTGCATAGGGTTTATTGTCTTTATTTTGTCCGCGCCTACAGGCTTTTCTAATGCATCAATATGAATGTAAGTCCTGGTTTTCCCAAGTATAGAAATAAGATTATCATAAAAAACATTTATAAGGTTAGAAACAATATTTTCTTTATGCAAGTAGAGTTTCTATTGTATTTTAAAGAGCATTTCGAATCCACAACCTAGGAGGACTAATAAAGTATGATTCAAAGATTGGAATACAAATATTTTCAAGAGAATTAACAACTAGTTTATATTTGGATTGAAGATGGTTTTATTACATAGAGGCAGGATTAAAGCAAGGAAAAGCACCATAAACAAAACTTACTTGGCTAGACGTATGTTGTCAAATTTTCTCAGCCGTATGATGTCAAATTTCCTCAGGCCTGAGGTAGAAGCTCCAATCGTTCCAGGAAATTACATTACATGAAATTTTCCATAGGAGCACAACTAATGACTAATTGATCTACCTTACGAAGTGAAAGATTAGGAACAATGTTTCTTACTTTTGTTCTCAAAAATCGGACTACATTGAGCCCAATGCAAGGGTACTACCTTGCAACGAATTAACTTTTGATATCGATTTTTCGAAAGGCCATGTGACAAAGAATTCGTGTTGATGTTAGTTAGTCCAATGCATAGGTGGTCGGACGAGGTTTAATGAGAGTGCTTATGGGTCATGATAATTGTTAGACCCACTAAACGTCAAGATTCAATTGATATTACCCAATACCATAACTAGATAAGACATCGAAAAAGCCTTCGCTAAGTTCGAGATGAATAAATCAATTTTGTAACACCAACAGTATAAAGAAAAATCTTGGTGGTACCTTAAAACACCACCACAATAATGCGTGACCAAGGGAACAATTTCTTGTTAACAATGATATCAATAAAATGAAGGTTTACATAATATTGTCCAAGTTCTTATAACCAAAGATTCCTTGGACTAAGGAAGTGATGCTCTAAATGTCATAAGAGGGTATTTGCAAGAGAACTTATAATGCGTTATGCATATATAATTAAAAACATGATTTCTCCACAACTCTTGGAACTTTGAAAAACAGAGTATAGGCATAAATATAACGATAATCATTCTGGAGTAAATTAAATAGACTACCAGAAGAAACGAAATAACAAGTGAATGAGAATATAGTAGTTGATAGTTCAAAAACTTATCTGGCTATAAGATTCAACGAAGAACATATCCATATTTACAAGGTAAGATTTTTTTTTTATTTGTGGAAATTTGAGTTTGTTACATATGGTATTGGAGTTATTGGTTACAACCATTAGGCCTAAGGGAAACACCAAAAAGTTAATTTGTTAAAGGAAAAAATAGAAAAAAAAATATTTACTATTACAAATAGAATGTGTCCAAATTTTCTTTGGTAAAAATGTTAGTGAAAAATGGAGAAGGAGATAGACCTGTAAGGAAACAAAAAACAAGAGCTTCCTAGAAACCCAGAACATCATAATGGAGGAATTTCAACCACCCAAGTGTTGGGAATGATGAAGAATCTTATTTTGGAATTGCAGGTGTTTAAAGAGAACAATGAAAAATTTAAAGAAAGCTCGGGAAGATCAACAAGAAATTAATGAAATGTTGTTACATAATATATCAACAAAGAAGAGTACAAGGGTTGAAAAATGGATTGGTCAGAATTCAAAAAAAAAAAAAAAATTCAAGAAACAATACCTATTAGAAAGTTATTATTAAAGAAAAACTAAAGAATTTTTTGAATTGCGACTAGGAAAAATGTCTATAGATGATCTAATTAATAAATTCCTATATATGTTGAGGTTTGTGCCTTATATCAAAGAAGACAAGGTAAATATTCAAACGTTCTTGAGTTGTCTACCACAGTCTTACAAAGACATAATTGAATTTGATAATCTTAAATCTCTGAATGCGGTACTTAGGAAGGCCAGAATGTGTTATGAACAATATAAATAGAGATTTGAAACTCATAAGGCATGGAAATATAAGAAGCAGGATAAATTGAAGCAATGGAAGAAAGGTTTCAAACCAGCCCCTTACTGTAACATGAATAAAGGATTCCAAATGAATGATTATTCCTCTAGAACACAACATGCTCAGGGGGGAATAAACCACTTAATGTGGGATTCAAGAAGATAGTGGACATACTCGAAGAACCATTGAAATGTTGGGAGTGTGGAGAAACGCATTAGTGGAGAAACTATCCACACTTAAACCATCAATTAAAACTTCAGTCCACAATCTAAAAGAAGCTTCAACAGTCAGACATATTGGCAAAATGTTTATAAATCAATGCAGCATCGGATGGAAGACAAGAAGATCATCAATCCACTATTGTGGAAGTTGAAGGTAAAATTCATAACAACAATGTATCTATACTAATTGACCGATGAGCTAGTTTAAGTTATATTACCCCATGATGCAGGATCATCGCCTTCAAAGTCAAAGACGCAATCATGGAGGCAAAGAAACGACATCTCAGCATGACAGAATTTCAAATCAACATTTAACTCAGAAGTAAATCGAGTTGTTGAGATATTTTTGAAAGAAACATTTTTAAATATGCTATGTTTATAAAGTCATATAGGACAGTAAGGGGTTGGAGATATAGAGTGTTGACTCTTATTTGGAAATAACTGGTAGTTATTGTAATAGGTCAAAGTAGGTAACCGCTAAGAGTTGATAGGATAGGATGTAGACAGGACGAGAGAGCTCGTGGAGCCAGTCCTTAGATAGTTTTTATTGTTGTACTATAATAGAGGAAGAATAGAGAGAATGAAGAGATAGATATAGAGATCGGTAGAACATAATAGAGTAGAAGAAAAATGCAGTGAAGAACTGCAATATTATGTAATTTGTTTCATGAATGAATAGAAAAGACAGAATTGTCCCAAATCTTGGACTGTGTTCATTTTAATGTGTAATTGAATGAATTTTTCATTTTGTGTAGGTCGTTTATTTCATTTCGTTCATGTATGATTGTTTGAGAAGTTGATTGTATGAGTTCATGACAAAATTGGATAAGTTTCAATTGTTTCTCTTCTAAAACTTGTATGCAAGGTGTGCATCTTGAACGCAAGGAGTGCATCCACTGAGTCTCATATTGACTCAAAAGAGTTCAGAGAGAGAACAAATGAAACTTAGGCCAGGCGCAAGAAGTGCACAACATTAAGGAGCAACCAAGCATCGAAGAACTAGAATAGAGTAAGGCCAGGTGGGTGAGAAGAATTTATTTTCAAGAAATCCTTCGAACTGAGTTATTGAAATCCCTGAATGCAAGGAGTGCATGGGAAGTTGAAATCATTTAAGGATCAAGCTCAGAAGGGATAGCTGATCCAGATTATTTTCGGCACGAAATGAGATCAGAGATATAATAAAGAAATGCACAGAGATATCGCAGATATTCAATAATATAACAAAAATGTATCGGAGATGCAACCATAAACACAGATATACAGTAATACATGATTTCTATGAAATAAATGTACAGAGACTGTAAAAATACAGAGTGGAAGACTTGCTAGAATGGTGGTAGCTTATCTCTGAGAAGAGATGTGACGGCTACTCGCATTCGCAAGAAGATGATTACAATGAGGCTCTGAAGGCCTTTTTACAATAATCAGGAATTCAAAAAACCCTAGACATCCAAAAACCTAACCCTGGGAGATGAAGCACCAAAAGTCATGTGGGCCCCGTTTGGGTAAGTGAGTACATCAACTTCCCGGGGTCATAACTTTTGCATACGATCTCTGTTTTAGGCGTGTGATAGCTCGTTGGAAAGGTATCGTTGAGGAGATTCATTTTGGGGGCTAAATAATGCCTTTGGATATCATTGAGAACCTCAATTTTGAAAAACCTTCATTTGGGCCCTCAAAATGGCCCCGAAAGTTAAAACCTGCTAAAAATAGTAAATTGCCAAAATTGCCAAAAAGTCGTTTTGAGCCATTTGGAAAAGGTGGGTGGCCACTGATATCCACCTGGATCAATCCTCCCTCCTTAGGAAGAAATGGTCTCCATTGCGTTGATTTCCCGGGGGAGAGGGAAAAGCATTTGTTGAATCTTCATCTTGGTGAGTTGTTTGTCTTGCTGGAGACGTCGCGCTGCTCAGTTTGTGGAAATATGTCACGAACCTATTGCGGTTGAGGCTGCTCAACAAGTTGAGATACATGAGAGGACGATGTGCAAAATGAATCTTTTCACTTTGCTGCAGCCTTGTCGACCTGCTTCTATTGGATAGAAGGTGCTTGGGGCAAGGCTGTAGTGGTTGCAGTGTCCTTTTGTTCTCCTTTTGAACAGATTGTGAAGAAGATGAATTTTGCAGTATGAGATACTACCTTGCGGCACTTTTTAGGTGGAACAGTAGTCAAAACTACCTCTGGTATTCTGTAGAGATGACCCCCCAAAGTAACAATGACACTACGGGGTCGAGACTCATAAACAACATGGCGCCTCTACATATATGGTTGGACCAAGAGAACATCACAGACATCCAGTGGGGCAACATCACATAATACCTCATCCTTGAAGGGTTGGATGTTGTATCACAGTCGACACTGTTGGTTGACACAGAGATCTCGTCCTTGCTGAAGCCACCCGATGTTGTATGGCTGTGGGTGTGGTGTTGTCGACAATCCCAACTGTTTGACAACCTCTGCTGAGATGAGGTTCTTCTGGCTTCCGCTATCAACAATAAAATGCAGCGGGGTCCCCTTCACCCACATCTGTGAATGAAAAAGGTGCTCCCCCTCTTTAGGATCTGTTGGTTCTTCTGGTTGAATTATTGTGGTCGCGACAATAGCAGTGGGGTTTGCGTCAATGATCTGTCCTTTACCATTATTTTCAGAATCAGATTCTGAATCAGGGTTCGTCTCTTTGTCTTTGATCTCGGCCACCAATGACTATTTTGAGCGACATTCATCAGTGTTGTGCCAGGGGATTTTGTGGAACTCGCACCATTTTCTAGTGTCCTTCTTTGTCTTCCCGTGACCCTTCTTTTCTTGTGTCTTGGAATGGTTTTTGGGAGACTGCTTGTTAGGGTCGTCTTTGTCATACTTTGGTTGTTGCGGATTTGCAGACCCGAATTCCCATTTTTTCTGGTGCTTAAATTTCTGCTCAATTTTAATAGCATATCGATAAGCAACACTGAGTGATGAGATGTCCAGAAAATCCATTTCAGTTTGGATGTATCTGTGTAGAGCCCCACGGTATTTCAGAACCAAATGTCGCTTGAAGTCTTTGATACCCAGCTTGGTGCGCAAGGTATGGAAGGTATTGGTGAACTCCAAAACTGCTTGGCCCCTCTCTTTCTGCAGTGTGGTACATCTCATGTATTGGTCCTCATAGTTACCAACAAGGTAATATTGTTCTTTTACCGCATCCACAAAAAAATCCCAAGTGGGATCAGCCCCATATATTCCAAACTCCTCTGTGGAACTTTGCTCCCAGTAAGTTTCCCACCAATGTTTGACATGAGGGAGAGCTTTAAGGAGTGCAAAGGTGATCTTTTCTTTGTCGAAAAAATTGTGAACAAATAAATAACCTTCTAGCAGAGTTAACCATTTTTCTAGGCTTCTACATCCATCTGTCCTTCAAATACAGGAATATCAAAATGAACTTGTACCTTGAAAGTAAAGGTGCCTCCAAAGTGGCCTCTTGATGAAGATGAGCCTGATTCTATCAGCAGGCATTGAAGAATGTGGGAAAAATTCTCCATCATTTCGTCCCTCTGTCGCGTGAGAGCTTGCTCAAGCAACAGATTGATAGGATCGTTTGCTCTGTTGTTTTTCTTTTCTTCTGCCATTGAGGGTTTCTTGGGTGTGCGAGAGCGATTGTCTTCAAGAGAGACAAGCTCGAGACCCAACTTTCTATACTCGGACCTCGTCGAGGACATGCACTAAAAAAAACGATTAAGAGCAGCCTGCTCTAATACCACTGATCCGGATTATTTTCGGCACGAAATGAGATCGGAGATATAATAAAGAAATGCACAGAGATATCGCAGATATTGAATAATATAACAGAAATGTATCGGAGATGCAACCATAGACACAGATATATAGTAATACACGATTTCTATGAAAGAAATGTACAGAGACTATAAAAATACAGAGTGGAAGACTCGCTAGAATGGTGGCATCTTATCTCTGAGAAGAGATGTGATGGCTACTTGCATTTGCAAGAAGATGATTACAATGAGGCTCTGAAGGCCTTTTTACAATAATAAGGAATGCCAAAAACCCTAGACATCCAAAAACCTAACCCTGGGAGATGAAGCGCCAAAAGTCATGTGGGCCCCATTTGGGTAAGTGAGTACATCAACTTCCCGGGGTCGTAAATTTTGCATACGATCTCCATTTTAGGCGTGTGATAGCTCGTTGGAAAGGTATCATCGAAGAGATTCATATTGGGGGATCAATCAGGAATTAAACTATCATTTAGAACCTTGATATCGAAAAACCTTCATTTGGGCCCTCAAAATGGCCCCGGAAGTTAAAACCTGCTAAAAATAGTAAATTGCCAAAATTGCCAGAAAGTTGTTTTGAGCCATTTGGAAAAGGTGGGTGGCCACCAATATCCACCTGGATCAATAGAAATTTTCATAAGTGTTGATGAGAGCCAAGAGTCGGATTCATAGGAGGAGAAAAGGGAAAAACCTTTGAAGACTGAGAAATCTTCTAAGTCGGAAGAAATCTGAAGCTCAGGAGGAGGAGTGATAGTGGTCATTGGATCATAGTGAAAAGGATAAATAACCGTCTGATAATAGTAAGGTGCATGATCCCCAGCGCCTCACACACATAGGAGAGAGAACCTACCAAGTTTTCTAAGTCTCAAAGTATTTTGGGACCGTCCATCGTCGAGGAAGAGAGGTGGCGAGAGATATACAGCTCCGAGAGTTTGTGGACGAGAAGAAGGAAAACCACCCGAAGTAGGATCATGACCGTTGATCGCCAGAGGGTACGTGTCAACAGATCATCAGCTTCGGGGAATCTATTCGAGATTTTTTCAGCTGAGACTTGAAACACCCAAAGCTCGAATAGTCGAAGAGATGAGAGTTGTCGATATGAAAGGGGACACTTGTCAACAGATCATGAGATCTAGGTAAATTGTAGTGGGGTTTCAGTTGAGAACTGAGACTGTCGAATCACGAAGACCCGAAGTGAATCTGGACCATCAAATCCAGAGGGTACCTGGAGAAATATTGTGAACTCTGAGAGAAGGTACTCTGGGATAAAAGCGAAGGAGGAGAAGTTTCAAATTTGAAATTGCCAAAGGTCGAAGTCCTGAAGCAGATGAAATTCGTTTATTTGAGGTGCATGCGTTGCACCAGATCTCGAACTCCAGGTATGGAGCACTCTGGAGGAAAACAGAGGGTGAAAGCGTCGAAGAGTTGGAGGAGATCTCGACCGTTAACTGAGAAGAGAATCACAGGGTCGTTGATCTGGGTTGAAAGTTCAAACACCCGAAGTAGAAGCAGGACCGTTGATTGAGCAGGATAGGTGTCCATAGATCGTCAACTCTGGAAGATTGACCTATGGAGGAAAGCAGGGTTTGAGACTCAAAAAGTCCAAAGTCTGGAATCACAAAGGAGATTACATCTATTGATTTAGGAGGGGCAGATCTGGTCTGTGGATTTGAAAAGGGTGGATTTGAACCATCAGTTCAGACAATACTGTCAAAATCGAGAGATCGACAATCCTGTAGAATTGCGAGGACAAGAGTTGTGAGAACTTTAAAACGTTGAGGGTGGGCCACAATCCAGAATGTGGTTTTGGAAAGACGACACGTGGAGGCTCAAGGAGAATTGGGGTCCTAAAAGTAGTTTGATTTCAAACCTCTTTTGGTCACGCCTACATTCACGTGGTCATGAGAGGTCATCACCCAAGGTTCCAGAAACTGAAGCATGAAGCTGGAAAACAACATAGTCACCCAGAGAAAGGTGGAATTTCTAAGGAAGGACAACATGGATGAAGAATCTATTTTTCCAGAGGACGAGAAAGATCCAGAGGAGGTGATGTCAGATGTTATTCTTGTGGAAACTCAGGGCACAAGTCTTGGGAATGGCCTGAGAGAAAGAAAGAAGGAGGATGTGAAGCATACATTGCTGAAGCAAAGAAACATGTGGAAGTAGAAGAAATAGGAGGAAATAACTCATGATGAGGAAAATTCTTCTTAAACTAGAGAAGGATGTAGAGGAACCAGTTCAGCAAACAAGTTTATTCAAAACTACTTGCAAGATGAAAGATAGAGTTTGCAAGGTGATCATAGACAGTGGGAGCACTGACAATCTAGTATCCACGGAGATGGTGTAGAAGTTGGATTTGAAGACAACTGCACATCAAAACCCATACAAGGTATCATGGTTGCAGGAAGGACATCAAGTAATTGTAAGTCAACAATGCCAAGTTGAATTTAAAATAGGAGGTTATAGGGATGAAATATTATGTGATGTAATTCCTATATATGTCTGTCATATTTTATTGGGGAGATCGTGGCAGTTTGATAGAAAAGTTATTCATGACGTAAAAAAGAATACTTATACCCTAGAAAAGAATGGTAGGATGCATATGTTGTTACCAATAGAAGACAAAGAGAAAAAGAGGGAAGTTAGTTCAAGTATACTCCTCATGAGTGGGAAGAAAATCTTGAATGAAGTTAAGAAGGTGAAAGAAATATAGTTTGTTGTAGTGAGGAAGCCTAGAGTTATCCTTACAAATACTTATGTGGAAGATTTGCCTGAAGAAATCTAGGAACTATTAGAAAACTTTGTTGACATAGTAGTGGATGCATTAACTCACTCATTACCACCCATTAGGAGTATAATCCATCATATTGACCTTATTCCAGGAGCTATTTTACCAAATGAAGAAGCTTATAGGTTGACACCTAGAGAGAATGAGGAAGTCAAAAATAAAGTCCAGGAGTTGTTCGATAAAGGTTTTGTCAGGGAAAGCCTAAGCCCGTGCATAGTACCAAATGTGTTAAGTCCAAAGAAGGATGGAGGATGGAGAATGTGTACATATTCCAGAGCCATCAACAATTTAACCATTAGGTATAGATTCCCTTTACCAAGGATGGATGATTTGATGAATTGTTTGAGTGGAGAAAGCTATTTTTCCAAGATAGACTTTAAGAGTGGATATCATCAAATAAGAATGAGAGAGGGAGATGAATGGAAAACAACATTCAAGACAAATGAAGGATTGTTTGAATGGTTGGTCATGCCATTTGGGTTGACAAATGCACCAAGCACATTTATGAGATTGATGAATGAAGTATTGAAAGACTTCATAGGAAAATTTGTCATAGTATATCTATATGACCTACTAATCTTCAGTAAGATAGAGAAAGAACACTTAAGGCATTTGATACCGGTGGTGGAAAAGTTGTGGCAAGAGAAATTGTTGATAAATCTGAAGAAAATCTCTTTTCTAAAGAATGAAATCATATACTTGGGTTTCGTAATATCTTCAAATGAATTGAAGATGGATCCAGAAAAGGTGAGAACAATCAGAGAATGGCCATCGCCACACAACATATTTGAGGTAAGAAGTTTTCATGGTTTAGCAAGTTTTTATAGAAAGTTTATCAGAAATTTCAGTGGCATATGTGCACCCATGCTAGACATTGTGAAGAAGAAACACAAGTCCTTTAGTTGGATATAAGAAGCTGAAAAAAGTTTCAAGGTGTTGAAGGAGAAGATCATAGAAGAACCAATTCATGTCTTACAAGATTTTGGAAAAACATTTCAAGTAAGATGTGATGCAAGTGGATTAGCTATTGGAGTAGTCTTGAGTTAGGATAACAGGCCATTTTCTTATTTCAGGGAGAAGTTGAATGATACCAAGAAAAATTATTCCACATATGACAAAGAATTTTATGCAGTGATTCAATCTTTGAAAAAGTGGAGACACTATCTAATTCCTAAAAAAATTCTTGTACAGTGATAACCAATATTTACAGTTTATTACTAGGAAAGAAAAGTTGAATCGGAGATATGCAAGATGCGTAGAACTTATGTAGAATTTTTCTTTTATTATTAAACATATTGTTGGAACTGCTAACAAAGTTGCAAATTCCTTGAGCAGGAGGAGTTTGATTGTACAGGAGTTTCAAGTGGAGACGTTAGGGTTTGAACACCTGAAGGAAATGTATCAAGAAAATCCAGATTTTAAGGAAGCTTATGAGGCATGCACGATTCCTTTGTTGGGAGATAGAAGCCCATGGACTGAATATTTGATCCAGGATGGATTATTGTTCAAGGGAAGCCAATTATGCATACCAATATGCTCAATGAGAGATAACCTGATGAAAGAGAAACATAATGGAGGTTTAGCTGGACATTTTGGTCATGATAAGACATTTTCATAGTGATGAATTCATATCATTGGACGAGAATGGGGGAAAAGGTGAAAAAGTTTGTGAACAGATGCAGAATTTGTTAATATGCAAAAGGAAGACAACAAAATGTTGGTTTGTATTATCCATTACCAATTCCAGATAGGTCGTGGGATGCAATCAGTGTGGATTTTGTTTTGGGATTGCCTAGAACTCATAAGGGGAGCGATTACATATTTGTTGTGGTAGACAGATTTTCAAAAATGGCACATTTCATACCATGCTAGAAGACAAACGATGCTACACACATAGCCAATTTGTTTTTCAGAGAAGTAGTGAGACTACATGGATTTCCTACAAGCATAGTCTCAGACAGAGACACCAAATTTGTAGGACACTTTTGGAGGACTATATGGAAGAGGCTGGGGACAAACGTGTCCTTCAGTTCATCATATCACCCTCAGACACATGGATGGACTGAAGTAGTAAACATGAGTCTAGGAAACTTGTTAACAATTTTAGTCACTGAGCAAGGTCTTCAATGGGATCAGATTCTGGCACAAGCAGAATTTTCATTCAAAAATTCAGTGAACAAAAGCACAGGGAAAAGTCCATTTGAAATTGTGTATGGTATACAACCAAGAGGGATTACAGAGTTGAGAGATCTAAATCAAGATGAGTTCAGAAGTGATGGAGCAGAGGATTTTGCAATAGAAATGAAGAAAATCCTTGACAGATTCTGAGAGAATATACATGAAAACAACCATAAATATAAGAACAGAGTTGATCAAAAGAGGAGATAAGTTCAATTCGAAGTTGGAGATAAATTTTTAGCTCATTTGAGAAAAGAGATGTTTCCAAGAGGAACATATAACAAGTTGAAGATGAAGAAAATAGGACCGTGCAGGATTCTCAGAAAATTTACAACCAGTGCTTATGAAATTGAGTTGCCAGCCAATGTTGGGATATCATCGATATTCAATGTTGTAGACATGTACCCTTGTAGGAGAGATGAAGTAGGAGAATTAGATAATCAGAAATAATTTCAGTGGGAAGAACAATTGCCCACAACAGAAAAACCTCAGATGGAGAAAATCATTGAACAAAGATATGGAAAGAAGACCAGGAGGAAGACATATACTGAATACTTAGTGAGGTGGAAAGACCATCCAATGGAATATGCAATTTGGGTCATAGAACCTGATATTTTGAAGCATGGAAAAACAATGGAGGAACTCATGGATAGGAGCCCATGAAAATTTTAACCAGAGGAGTATGATGCAGGAGAATCGCCTTCAAAGTCAAATATGCAGGCGTGGAGGCAAAGAAATGACATCTCAGCATGACAGAGTTTCAAATCAACATTTAAATCAGAAGTAAATAGAGTTGTTGAGATATTTTTGAAATCAACATTTTTAAATATGCCATTTTTGTAAAGTCGTATAGGACAGTAAGGGGTTGCAAATATGGACTGTTGACTCTTATTTGGCAATAACTGGTAGTTATTGTAATAGGAAAAATTAGGTAATCGCTAAGAGTTGATAAGATAGGTTGTAGACAGGACGAGAGAGCTCGTGGAGCTAGTCCTTAGATAGTTTTTATTGTTGTATTGTAATAGAGGAAGAATAGAGAGAATGAAGAGATAGAGATAGAGATTAGTAGAACAAAATAGAGTAGAAGGAAGACGCAGTGAAGAATTGCAAGATTATGTAATTTGTTTGATGAATTAATAGAACAGACATAATTGTCCCAAATCTTGGACTGTGTTCATTTTAATGTGTAATTGAATGAATATTGCATTTTGTGTATGTCGTTTATTTCATTTCATTCATGTATGATTGTTTGAGAAGTTGATTGTATGAGTTCGTGATGAAACTGGATAAGTTTCAATTGTTTCTCTTCTGAAACTCGTATGCAAGGTGTGCATCTCAAATGCAAGGAGTACGTCGACTGATTCTCATATTGACTCAGAAGAGTTCAGAGAGAGAACAAAGGAAACTTAGACTAGGTGCAAGTAGTGCACAATGTCAAGGAGCGACCAAGCATTGAAGAACCAGAATAGAGGAATGCCAGGAGGGAGAGAAGAATTTATTTTCAAGAAATCCTTCGAATTGAGTTATCAAAATACCCGAATGCAAGGAGTGCGTGGGAAGTCGAAATACTTTAAGGATCAAGCTCAGAAGGGATAACACTTTTCATAAATGTTGACAAGATCCAAGAGTCGGATTTGTAGGAGGAGCAAAGGTCGAAAACTTTGAAGACTCGGAAATATTCTAAGTTGAAATAAATAAGAATCTCAAGAGGAGGAGTGATAGTGGTCGTTGGATCACAATGCAAAGGATCAATAGTCATCTGATCAGAGCAAGGTGCACGAGCCTTAGTGCTTCACACACACAGAAGAGAAAACGTACCAAGGTTTCGAAGTCTCTACGTAGTTTGGGACTGTCCATCGTCGAGGAAGACATGTAGAGAGAGATCTACAAATCCGAGAGTTTGTGGACAAGGAGGAGGAAAAACACCCGAAGTAGGATCCTAACCATTGATCACCAGAGGCTACGTGTCAATATATCAGGAGCTTCAGGGAATCTATTCGAGAGTTGTTCATTTGAGACTTGAAACACCCGAAGCCCAAATAGCCAAAGAGTCGAGAGTCGTTTATCTTAAAGGGGACACTTGTCAACAGATCGCTTGCTTTGGGTAAATTGTAGCGGGGTTTCAGTTGAGAACTGAGACTGTCGAACCCCGAAGAATTGAAGTGAATCTGGACCATCAGATCCAGAGGGTACGTGGTTAAAGATCGTGAACTTTGGGAGAAGGTACTACGAGAAAAAAGTGAAGGAGGAGAAGTTTTATATTTGAAATCGCTGAAGGATGAAGTCCCGAAGCAAATGACAGTCGTTGATTTGAGGTGGACGTGTGGTGCCAGATAAAAAACTTTGGGTATAGAGAACTCCGAAGGAAAATAGAGGGTGAAAGCGCCAAAGAGACAGAGGAGATATCGAGTGTTAATTGAGAAGAGGGCTAGAGGGTTGTTGATCTGGGTTGAAAGGTCAAATACCCGAAGCAGAAGCAGGACCATTGATTGAGCAGGACAAGTGTCCACAGATCGTCAACTCCAGAATATTGACCTACGGATGAAAGTAGGGCTTGAGAATCAAAAAGTATGAAGCCCGAAATCACGAAGGAGATCACATCCATTGATTTAGGAGGGGCAGATCTAGTCTGTGGATTTGAAAAGAGAAGATTTGTTCCATGGATTTGAAAAGGGCAGATTTGAACCGTCAGTTCAGACAATACCATCAAGATCGAGAGATCAATAGTCTCGTATCATTGTGGGGACAGGAATTGCGCCAACTTTAAAACTTTCAGGGTGGGTGTCAATATAGACCGTGGTTTTGGAAAGAGGACACGTGGAGGCTCGAGGAGAATTACGGGCCAAAAAGTAGTTTTATTTCAAACCACCTTTGGCCACGCCCGCAATCACGTGGTCACAAGAAGTCATCGCCCAAGGTCGCATCAGGATGGGGCTTATCATAAAAAGGAGCTAATGCACAGTACTCTGAGATTTCGCAGGAGAGCGAAAGAGAAGGTCGCAGGTACCATTAGACCTGCACCAAGAATCCTAAAGGGCCTATGTTTAGATACAAAAGGAGACCATTAAGGTTTCAGAGGGTCATTTGACTCAAGAATCGAAGATCCTTGACCGAGAGGTTGTGTAGCCCTATGGGGGAGTAGGGGGGCTGCATCACCCCAACTTTAGTAGAATCGAACAAGCTAGAGAATGTAAAACATGTTAAATCATGTTTAGTATAGTTAGCAACATGGACAAAATAAAGGTAACATAATTTGTTTTTTATTATGAACTAAGTATAAGTGGTTAGAATACAAAGTTAATTATGAATGTGTTACCTTTAGGGCCATATGACATAATTACTGAAATTGACTGGTTAGAAAGGAATAAAGTGATATTGAACTGTTATGAAAAGTAATTTGTGTCCAAGGATGAAAATAATACACCAAGAAAAATACAAGGAATTAGAAAAACTAGCTTCTGTTACAAAAATATCATTAATGCAATTCAAGAAATGTATTAGTAAGGGTAGAAAAGTGTATGATATTCAAGTAATTGATATTTTGGAAGACTTTGCAGTTCTTCAGGGATTTAAATATGTATTCGTAGAAGAGATACTAGAACTACCTCCAAGGAGAGAAATACATTTCTCTATTGATTTACTCCCTGTATCTTCCTCAGTATCAAAAGCACCTCATAGAATGAGTGTTAATAAATTAATAGAACAAAAAATTCAATTGCATGAATCATTAGATAAAGAATACATCAGACCAATTGTTTCACCGTAGGGGCACCAGTTTTAAAAAAAGAAGGATTGAATGCTAAGACTATGTATTGATTATCGTCATTTGAATAAAATGACGATTAAAACAAAATACCCTTTACCTAGGATCAATGGTCTCTTTGACCAGATGGGAGGAGAAAAAATATCATCTAAGGTAGACTTGAGATATGGTTATCATCAGATTAGGATAAAGGATGAAGGCGTAAATAAAACACCGTTTAGAAAACATTATGGACATTATGAAAATTGTAGTGATTCTGTTTGGACTTACTAACACACCATGAAATTTATGTTCTCGATGAACAATATATTCAACCAATATTTGGATAAAATCGTACTGATGTTTATTGTTGATATACAAATCTATTCAAAAACTAAAGAAGAACATGAACAACAATTGAAATAGTGTTCCAAACTCTAAGAGAGCATAAAATATATGCTAAGATCGATAAATGCGAGTTTTACCAAAGGAAGGTATAATATTTATGACATGTAATATCGGAAGATGGTATTGGAGTAGACCCTGAAAATATTAGAGCCATTGTGGAATGGCATATTCTTAAAGATGTAGCAGACAAAAGATCAGTCATGGGGATTACCAGAGGTTTATCGAAGGGTTTTCCAAAATCACCTATCTTATTACATCATTTCAAAAAAAGGGAACAAAATTTATTTGGTCTCAAACATGCCAGAAAGTTTTGATAAATTGAAAGGTTTATTAACTACAACACTAATGCTTAAAGTGACTTACCCTTACAAATATTTTACAATTTGTGTGGATGCAAGTAAAGAATGATTAGTAGGAGTGCTGACACAATATGGACATGTCATCTGTTACGAGTCACACAAATTAAAGGAACATGAAAGAAACTACATAACTCATGATCTAGAATTAGCAGTTGTAATTCATGCATTAAAAATGTGGCGACATTAGTTAATGGGAAGGAAAATAAAGTGGAGGATGCACTAAATCAGAGAACTAATGCATTATATGAAGTAATTATCAACAAATTATAAAATTATATTGACGAAAAATATGGAAGTAGAAATGATGTAGAATACATCAAAACAACAGATCAATTGCAGAAAAAAAAATGAGGGAGATCTGCACAATACATATCTTAGTATGGATGAAAATGGACTGTTAAGGTTCAAAAATAGGTTATATGTACCTAATTCTACTGAATTGAGGATGACAATTCTTAATGAGCTACAAAAAAATCCATATTTGGGTAAGGAATCGTTTGCAGGTTTGGGTACTAATATGAATTTCAACACAACTTACCATCCACATATGGATGGGAAAATATAACGTACGAAACAGATTATCAAAGCTATGTTACAAGTGTATGTAACAAAAAAACCAACTAAGTGGTAAGAGTATCTACAATTAATTGAATTTTCATACAATAATGGATATCAAGCATCATCAAAGATGAGTCCCTTCGAAGTCTTATACAGAATAAAATGTACAACCCCGGTTAGTTGGGATAACCCGATTGACAAGATTATGGTTGGACCGGAAATTCTCCAAGAAATGGAAAGGATGGTCAAAAAGGTAAAACATAATTTAAAAGAGGCGCAATATCAACATAAAATCTATGCACATCTGAAAAGGCAACATCAAGAATTCAATGTTGGAGAACATGTACACCTTAAAGTCAAAGCAAGGTGGTGCTCCCCAAAACTAGGAAGATGTTCCAAGTTGGCACCATGTTTTCCAATTCGAAGTCTTAACTCGAATCGGACCAGTGGCGTACCAACTAGCACTTCCTACGAGTTTAAAATTTCATAACGTTTTGCATGTTTCATTATTAAAAAGATATATTCATGATCCCACTCACATCATTGATTTGACCACGGTGCAAGTGGAACCAGAAGATGAGTTCCAAGTGGGACCTCTATGCATTATGTACTGGAAATAAATAGTACTTAGGAACAAATCCATCGCCCAAGTAAAAGTGCAATGGAAGCACTTTAGTCCTCGGGAGGCTAGTTGGGAGTTGGAAAAATAAATGATGAAATCTTATCCAAGTCTATTCCAAGTGATGGTTTGAGGAAAGACTAACATTGATGACAATTTTATACTGAAGGGGGAGATGATGTCACATCCTCAAATATTCTAAACTTTTTATTTTTAAAATTGTTGTGTTAAAAATAAATTTCCATTTTTGGAAATTCAGATTTGAATTTGTGGAAGTATGTAATAATTATTTTTTTGACTGTTGGGAAAGAGTTTGACTTGCCAACTGTCCTCTTTTGGTGGACACATGCACGAGACATATATTTTCATAAATTAAATGTTGGAAAATAGGTGGAACAACCAGGTTAAAAATAGTTAAGTATGACTCCATGAGTGGGGAACATGTTTGAGTTAACCTAGAGCTATTTTTTACAAGTGTGAGAAGTTGAGTTTTGTCAGTAACAACCTCTAAAAATCAAGGATTTGTAAAGCTGTGAATTTCTCAAGGAGGGAAATGAATGGAAATTCCTAGGAAATGGAAAAAATATAAATACAACATATGTGTGAGGCAGGACACTACTCAATATGTTGGGAAAAGACTATTTTTTGTTATGAGAACATTTGGTGTTAGACAAATGATTTTCTAAACTTTTCACAGAGATAGTGGCTAAGGAGTAATGCTCAGTTTTCCCTTATGAAGTTATGCTTGGGCTAGGGGGTGATCAGGACAATTAAAAATGGTTGTTTTGTATCTATGGTTGGGTGGAGCATGGCTATTCCATTTGTTTTCCTAGCATCAAGGTTTACATATATGTATCTTTGTTTACTCTTCATTTCTGTAGGATTATTGCATCAGAATGTAGCTATAAAATTTGATGTATTATATTAACTATTTACCTTTATGTAGATTATAAATTGCATGCATCTATAAAGTTAAGTTTTGATCTATATAAATATGTGATTCAATATTATGAAGAACTAATTAATTAATATACATCTACAAAAAAAAGTTATGATCTATATAAATATGTGATTCAATGTTATGAAGAACTAATTGATTAATATACATCTACAAAATTATAGATATATTAGGGTTTATGTTATATATATATATATATATATATATA